>JABUQX010063406.1:27500-39770 GCA_015478945.1 Trachelipus rathkii
ATGATTTTTAGACTCGGCTCGCGGCTCAGCCTTATGGCTCCAAATATTATTTGCATGGGTTAGAGTATCGTATCAGGTTAAATTTGGAGGGGTGTTAGATGTAACGTAACCTCGTCGTAGACGGAGGTTACGTCCCGCGTGGTCCCCGAAAGGGGACCCACCCCTTCCTTAAAAGAATCGCAGTGTTCGTAATTGGCTTGAAATTCGGTGAGAGGATTCAGAGTTGAATTTCTAGAAATACTTGATATGTGAATCTGTGGAGTTGCTGCCGAGCCTACCGGTGGCTGGAGCCACTGGCGGTGGCCGAGTTTAATTTTTAAACAGTCGTATACAAAGCATGTTGGTGTCGCATTATATGGTTATCGAGGTCGTAGAGTTCGAATATGATGGTTTATAAGACCCGTATAGGATGACTAGGATCCCACAGGAAGACGGATCCCGGCCCCAAACTAATTAAATATTGATGTAGAAAAGCTGAACCTTGGATATACAGCTTTTTACGGTTGTATCTTAGATGTATACGGGGTAAAATGCCCGATTTGACCAACATTTGGGGGACCAGCCCCAAATCTGAAATATTGGCGTAGAATGATGAAACTTGGTATACAACCTTCTGAGGATGTTCTTAAGATGCCCCCGGGCACGTAATATAATGACTGTGGGTGCCCCAGATGGGGTACTCACCCCAAAATCTGAAATAATTGACTAGAACAACGAAACTATGATATACAGCCCTTAGGTTGTATCTTCGATGTTATTCGGGGTAAAATGGCCGATTTGACCAAATTTTGGGGACCGGCCCCCAACTGAAAATATTGACCTAGAACGATGAAACTCGGTATATACTCTTCATATAAGGTACCCTATATCGTATATGGGTTAAATAGCCGTACACATCCCAAAGGGGGGTCACCCAGCCCCCAAACTGAAAATATTTGACGTAGAACACGAAACTTGGTATATTCATCTTTCTTATGATGATATCCTCGATAACAAGAAAAAGAAAAATAAATTAAATAAGATAATAAAATAAATAAAATTTCTTATTCTTTTTTGTTTATAACTTAAAATTTTAACGTTTTACATACGCCTAAAGCAGTAAAATCACTAAATCAAATTCCACTATCCAAACCTCACCTCACTGACCATGCTGTGATCTATTGATCTATTGGATTAAGGTCAAATATTTACTAAAATTGTAACGTTTTACATACCCTAAATGCAGTAAAATCACTAAATCAAACCAACATCAACCTTCCTCCTGACCATCTGTGATCTATTGATCTATTGATTAAGGTAAATTTTTACTAAATTGTAACGTTTTACATACCCTAAAGCAGTAAATCACTAAAACAAACCACTATCCAACCATCCCCTCCTGACCATACTGTGATCTAATTGATCTATTGATTAAGGTCAAATTTTTTACTAAAATTGTAACGTTTTACAATACCCTAAAGCAGTAAATCACTAAATCAAACCACTATC
Source organism: Trachelipus rathkii (assembly GCA_015478945.1). Taxonomy (NCBI): domain Eukaryota; kingdom Metazoa; phylum Arthropoda; class Malacostraca; order Isopoda; family Trachelipodidae; genus Trachelipus; species Trachelipus rathkii. The sequence continues at coordinate 28,989 of JABUQX010063406.1, forward strand.
AAACCTCCTCCTGATCATCTGTGATCTATTGATCTATTGATCTATTGATTCAGTCCACATTTCGAGTGTCATTTTTGGATAAAAACATAACATAAAAATCAAGTTCTTTATAAAAAGATCAAACAACATATGCTGACGTAACAAAAGTTTTCACATTAATAAAAGCTAACATAGGCGTAACATGAACTATGAAAATAATGTACAAAGACAAAACCCTATCACACCCTTAAACAGAATAAGACTGTTAAGCATTAACAAAGTTTCTCACACTTAACATCAAGTAACAGTAACTAACATAACAACCAAAAACGTAAACCTATTCACACTTTTCAAACATATCTCTAACATAACGATGTTAATTTACACTAACATGGTAATAATTAACTAAAAATTTATCACAACAGTGGTTAATTATCATACTGATCAACGAATATACTCCTAACATAATAAGGTTTCCACATCAATAAATAAAGCTAACATGATGTAACATGAACTGAAAATAATGTCAAAGCAACCTATCACAGGCTTAACACGAATAAACTGTTACATTACAAAGTTCGCAGCATTAACATCAGTAACAGTAACTACATGGTATGGCAAGTAACCAATCTTACTTTGTCAAGCATATCTCTAACATAACGATGTTATTTTACACTCATGGGTATATTAACTAAAATTTATCACAACAATGGTTAATTATCATACTGATCAACAAATATATGCTAACATAACAATGTTTTCACATTAATAAAGCTAACATAGCATCATATGAACTAAGAAAATATAATGTACATCAACAAACCTAACACATCTTCGATCCTATAAAATGTTAACAATTAACACAGTTCTTCACTTAAACCAGTAATTAGTAACTAACTTTACCATAACAAAACGTAACCTGTTCATTCTTTTTCCAAGCATACTCTAACATATTAACGTTTATCTTACATTGACACAGTAACATTTTTCAAAAAATGTGCCATAACCATACCTAACCATCATAATACCTAACGAGTAAATAACGAATAAAGTAAAGTTTTTAGACTTATCTCTTTTTAGACTCCGCCTCCTTTCAGAAAAATACCAACTCTAAACATGAAAATGATTTTATGCTTTAACTATTTGCATAAAGTGATGATACTTATTATATTTGAACCCTCTGGAAGGAATATACAAGCAATGTAGCAGTCGCCATTCGGTTTTCGATTAAATATAAATGACACATCGTTGGGATAACGAAACTCCTCGTGAAGATATCAACAACAAGCGTAAAGATGCGGGGAGATGTCATCGTATCAACACTTTTTCAGCGAAAAAACTATTCCTACTGAAGAAATAGTGTATAAACATCCCTTAAATGTAATGACATTCTTTCTTTCAAAACCAATCAGAAGAAGTAAAACAAGAATACGACGTACGAATGAATCATATCAGTTCAAAGGGTAATATATTCTGTTCGACAACACAACAATAACATACAGAGTACAAAAAGATAAGTTCTTTAGATGCTTAACCAACGAATATATGCTGTATACATTGTTTTCACATTAATAAACTACAATAGCATTACCGAGCTTAAGAAAATATGTACAATCGACGAAATCTAACACAACTTAAGCACGAAATAAACTGTTAACATTAACAAAGTTCCACACTTACATCAGTAAAGTAGCTAACATTGCATACAAAAGCGTACCTATTCATACTTTTACCAAACATATCTCTAAAACATATTAACGTTAATTTTTACAAAAACACAGTAATATTTAGCAAGAATTTATCATAACCTTGTTTATTATCATACGAGCAGTGAAAGTAGGCTAACGTAACAAAGTTTCCACAATTAATAAAGCTAACCATAAACATTAACCTGAACTAAGAATATGATGTACAACGACAAACTAACACACCATACGTACGAATAAACCACTAAAATTAACAAACTTTCGCAGCTTACCAGCAGTAATAGTACTAACACATCAATACAAACGTACCCTATTGCACACTTTTTCACAGCATATCTCTAACATATCAATGTTAATTTTAAATTAACATAAATATTTAAAAAAAGTTTAGCATAAACCTGTCTAATCATCATACTGACAAAGAATATAAAGCGAACGTAACAATGTTTTTACATCAACTTCGTTTTTAACAAAAATCATCATACATCGTCTAATATCATAAATCCCACGAAAATAATGGCGAGAGGCATAACAAGTTTTAACCAAACATAACAAAAAATTAACAAAATTTTAACCTGACATAACATAAAAATAAGTTCTTTGACTAAAAATATCACAGTAAACCGTAATAGTTTACTGATTTTAAAGCAATAAATAGTACAATCAGTATAATCAAACCCCCCATCCCTGCAGTCCCCTACCCATCCCACCCCCGCCTGTGATCTATTGAACTATTGAATCAAGTCATATTTCGAGTATCATTTTTGGATAAACAAATAAAATTTAAGTTTCTTTATATACGACCTAATGATATCTTGCTAACCACAAAGTTTCAGCATCAATAAAGCTAACATATCATAACCGGAACTAAGAATATAATGTACAAATGCAAACCTAACATACCTCGCGTATGAATAATCAGCTAACATCTTGAAAATTCCCTATTTATCAAAGGTAAAGTAGCTAAGAAGTTCATACAATACTCGATATGTTCCCACTTTTCGACCATATTACCAACAGGTAAAGCCGTATTATCTAACAAAATCCCTTAACAAAGTACCAATTATCAAAGATACCAAATCTTGAACTATGAATTGACACTATCTTCATCAAAGTGTCACTCGTTTCGAGTATAACATCATTTGACCTATGAATAATCGTAGACATTAGCAAAATTCTAGGGCAAACCTAACATTACTCAACAAAAACTTAACCTAGACTCACGTTTCTAACACATCATCGTCAGTTAACACAGTAATATCTTACAAAAACTCATCATTTCTCTAACAAATCAGTGTTATTTTCACATTGTCATAGTAATATTTAACATAACGTACCTAACTTACGAATAAACAGTTTTCATTAACCAAGAGTATCTAAAGCAACACATAACCTTTCCAAGAGAAATCCCGCAGGGGGATGCGCCCGCTTGAAAGGGTGTAATCCTGCAGGGGATCACCCGAGGGGTGTAAGCGGCTTTGACCTCAGCCCGAAGGGCTGAGGCCTTACCCCTCCTTCGGAGGTATATTATCGAAAAATATCGAAAAAATATCGAAAAATATCGAAAAATAATCTATAATCAGTATATTGTAAAGTTGTAAATTTAAGGCGTTAAAATCGTGACGATAAAATATAATTTCAACACATGATTTTTAGACGAATATGTAGCACTTCCTGTTCGGTACTATACAATAAAAATTAATAATATAATATTACTATGATAAACATTTGATTTCTACATACTATGATAAACTCTGATAAATAATTAATAGTATCAACACTTCTTATTTGTTTTTGGTAGTTTATCTTATATTAGAATTTCAGCAATTTAAGGGGTGGGAGCCATATTCCAGATTACCATTTTTTTTCCTTTTTTTACTCAATCTTCATTCCATTTAAATAAATTTTGATTTCATCAAAATTTCGTCAACGGAACTACGAACTCCATATCCCCAAGCAAAGGTAGAAATAAAATATAAATGTATTTAAATAATTTATGTATTTTGTTTTTATTTGGATAGTTGTAAATATCCTTCAAGAAAATATCAAAATATTTTCCGAAATCCTATCTTTTCAAAACTTATTTTTTATTTATATTGAATATTATATATAAATATATATATATATAAATATAATAACTATATACAAAATAAAAAAAATAATTTTCTTTAGCATATTACATTAATATTAATATATAAATAATATTCTAGATTATAAATATTTTCATTCTATATATGTATTATTAATATATGTTTATACTATATTATATATATATATATTATATATAATTACTTATTACTTTATCTTATACTTATTCATAATATATTGATTCTCTCCTCATATAAGGATTCTTTAGTTATTATTAATCATTCACTTGGCATCAAAGCTACGCGCAGCATCCTTCTTTTTCCCTCTTGATCTACGAGTAGATATCGTATCCCTACTAATATCTGCAATTATCTTGTTCTTATCTTATACTTATAATCTATCCTTTATAAGATACGCTTTATTATCTACTAACTTCAGCGCTGGTTACTCCCCTTCAATAATTTGGTATCCCCTCCGCACTCTTTCCCAGATGAGTCCTCCTTCATATATTACTATATACTTATATAGTATAGGTTATCATGCCGATATACCCTTCTCCACACTCCTACCGCCCCTCGATTCCCTCCCGACTACATGCTCTTACTTTAATCGGTCTTCCTTATGGGTCCTCACTTCCTGGCCCTCTGGTGTCCAATTTTAGACCCTTCCCAATCTTTTTTTCCGGCACTTCTCCACTCTCTTCAAATATCTCTCTACGCTCTCAATAGTCACCACCAGTCTCTCTCTCCGATCGGTCCACTACTCCATCTCAATCTCTCCCGAGCCATCAATAATCCATCCTTCTCTCGTGTCATCATTCTTTTTTTCCCGCCAACTTCATGTAATATCTTATCTTTCTCTAATAAATCAGTGCTTAGTTCTGACTTGTTCTTTTTAGTCTCCATACTCTTTCCAATCTCTGTTCAATAATTCCTTAATATCCCTCATAAACTCCGCCGCCTTGTCTTCTAACAAGCTCTAATTATCTTTACTGTTTCTCCTCTGCCCCTCTCTCACTTCATCGTTGTTTGTACCATTGTTTTCCCGCGCCCGCGCGCTATCGGGTCCGATATACCCCATTTACCAATGAATCCGACTACCTATGCTACCATACGAGTGATACATTCTTCATGATACGATAGTAGGGCGATTAACCGGTGAAGATGCCAATCTAGTGCGCAGACGGATTAGTTAATTGGACTGACGCGGCCGAGGAAGACGTTCAAGACAGAACAACCAGTGTCGGAGTCAGTATGCTGTTAAAAATTCACTTTTTTAACTCTATTCCCATGTTTCTGTCTTTCATCATGGGGTATGCCGCTTTCATAACTAATCCATACTTTTTCGCTTCTTCACATAATCCTCTTCTCCACTTTCTCCCCTTCTGTTAAAACATCCTCCGAGATAATTGCAAGAGGTTTTTACCGCCTTCACCTCCTCTTCACCATCTTTCTCATCCCCTCCTAATTTCCTCCCGGTTATGTTAATATCTCTGTCTTCTGTATGTTTCATTTCATCCCTGCTTCCTCCAATCTTAGACAAAAACACTCCACCACCTCTTGAATCGCCTAATCCTCCTCCTCGCTCCAACATGCAGATCGTCCGCCATATGCGCATTATGTCCCTTCAGAATTCTCCCAAGTCTCTCTTTCCTTTCCTTATCCACCACGTCTAAATGATAGTATAAACAGCAGTGGTGATATAAAATACTTCCCTGCTTCACTCCTGTTTTCACGCTCAAAACATCTATTTCTCGACTCATTCTAACATTAACATGCTGCATTTTGTCATAACATAACTTTCTATCGCCCTTCTTTTAATGCTAACCCTTACACTCCATAATTCTCTCCATAGCTTTCAGAAGCTTTTTCCTTGGCAAAACCGATCGAATGCCTTTTTGCAGATCGATGAAGGCTACAAAATCTTGCCATATTCCGGCATCTTCTCCGAGACCATTCTCAAGTGTGAATAAGAAGTCCGTCGTTCCTCTTGCCCCTTCTATACCCTACTGTTCTTCTCCGAGTCTCGGCTGTACCTTCTCTCTCAGCCTCCTCTCGGTATATTTTCGTCAGATAGTCCATCAGTGAGATACCCCCTATAATTATTACACCTTTACTTATTCTCCTTCTACCCTTTTATATACTCGGTATTATTATTTTGAGTTTGTCATTAGTTGCCCAAACGAACTTGTTCATCAAGACTGAATGTCAATTCTCCCTTTCAGCTCCTCTCCTCCTCCAACACAAACTCCACATGCCTACTCCATCCTCTCTTGGAGCTTTACACTGCTTCATCCTTTTATTGCCTCCTTCATATTTTCACGTTATCTCTCTCGACTTCTCCTCCTCTTCCTACCTCCCTATCGATCTGCCAGCTTCTTCCTCTTGTTCTCTGTAATTCTACATTTAGCAGATCTCATAGTATTCGGTCCATCAATCATTTCTTTCTTCCGGTCTGACAAGAATTTTAAAATTTCTCTATCTTTTATAATAACCATGACTTTTATATTTTGGTTTTCTATACGCCTTCGTCATCTTTAAATAGCTTATTTTCTTCCTTCGCCCACATGCTCTCAGTTATTTCTCCCTGCCATCTCTTCTCCTGTCCGCATCTTTTTTGCTCTCCTCTTTATTCTCTCTTCCTCATTTCCTTGCCTGTACATATTCCTACCTTGCTGCCGCTGTTCTTCTTTTCACCCATCTTCCTCATTTTCGTCTGTTTTTTTTCTTAATTGCTTTTTTCACTTCTTCGTTTCCACCATGGTGTATGTCTCTTCCTAGTACCTCCTACCCATCTTTTAATAAGAGTTTTCTCTGCTACTTCCCTGATGACATTCTGCAAGTCTTCATTATTTCTTCTCCATTTCTTTAGGGTTTCCTAGCATTCCCCGTTCATAATTTCGTCTCGTCTCTTGTTCTGCCAACTTCTCCACTTTGATCACTGCCCTCTTCCTTCTCATTTACTCTTCACTCCACTCTTATCTTCATATCCGCCACAAACAGTCTATGATCCGCATCCAAACACAACCAGGGATTCACCCTTACATTATTTATCATCCTTTTATCGGAGACTTTCATGTATTTCTATCAACCATATATATATATATATATTATATATATATAAATATATATATATATATATATATATATATATAATATATATAATAATATATATATATATATAATTATATATAGTATATATAATATCAATATATATATATATATATATATATATAATATTTGATAACAACTTTTTCAAACTAAGAAAATCAAATTATTTTCTTATAATTTTCTTTTGAAAATATTTATTTAAATTGAATTAATTAAATGTAATTCCTTTTTTTTATAATTAAATTATTAATAATTTGAAAATTATATTTAATTTTCAATCCCAGTAAGAATTAAATTTATAACTTACATATTCTAATGTTTAAGCTAACCCCGGCCCCGGCTAAATTAGAGCAGCCCCGGCCCCGGCAAAATTCCCGCCCTGGTCGGTCCCTACCCATGCGTCTTAAAATCAAATAGTACATGGAATGAAAAGCTCAGTAAAACCTTTAAAAATGATTTTTTTTTTTTTTAAACAAAATATTATTAACATTCAATAGATACCTTACATTTTCAATAAATTAAAAAAAAATTTGACGTGTAATTGCTGCGTAAATAACGGGACTGAAAATTTAAGGTGATCAGAATTGGAAGCATACCTCTTAACCGAAGTAGAGTCAGAAATTATAAATTTTTTTCATTAAGTCTATACAAGATGAATAAATAGGTTACTACTTCCTTTATATATCAAATATATCTAAATACTATCCTACCAAAATCGCTAAATACTTGCAAAATACAAAATTAATTAAACACTAAACAATTTAAATGACAATAAATAAAATAAATTTTTCAACCTGTTTGAAAAAACGTTACAAAAGCTATATAGTTTTTAATCTCAAAACATTTAGAAAAATATCTTTAATAATAATTAGTACAATTAAGCAACGCTTTCAAAATGCGTGGTTTTAATATAAGATGTATTAATGTGACGACGAGATGTTTAAGAGTGTTTGAAGTACTGCCGTAATATTTGTACCTACTTTAATAAAGATAAGAGTGATTACAAACTGTAAATTAAGAAAGAAAGAAGTAAAGATTAAAATTAATCCTTTTTCTTCTCCGGTAACTGTACCTTTACTATAACTTTCCTTTAGGGTTTCGAGGAAACAAAAGTTTTTAAAATATACCTTTTTTTAAATAGATAAAAAATTCCAATAATTATATATATATAAGGATGGATATATATATATATATATATATATATATATATATATATATATATATATATATATATATATATACGTACACTGTAGGCAATATTAAAATTTGTTAAAGCCTAAAACTAAAAAAATAAAAAAAAATTTGAAACATTTATATTTTGAAACGCCAAACGTAGACCTTAAGTACTTAACAACAATGAAGATCTACCATATAACTATTTATAACAGGTATATTTAAATGGCTCTTCGATGAAGAGAAAAATATCACTTGCAGGTCCTCATGTATTTAAGATTTATACACTTTTCAAAGTTAACTAAGTTGAGTCTGAATCTTTATGCAAATTTTCAACAAAAGTTTTGACCTCTTTGTCAGTGACGAGTCCGATGAACTTGTCTTTTACTGATCCACGGTGAATTGCTAAAACGGCAGGCACTGCTGTTACTTCAAATGTTTGCAAAAGATGTGCATGATCATCCACCAAAATCTGATATAAAATTGCTTATTAATTTTATGTCATGCAATAATACTAATTATATTTTTATTAGGAAAAAAAAAACCCAACGCACACAACTAAGGACATTATAATAATAGTTATGTGAAATTAAATAGTCAAGAGTTAAAAATTTAATCCATATCTATTAATTATATGTAATAATATTTGCATATGCATTCTCCATCTAAAAAAAATTAGTAGCTGTTTTAGCAATATAATTGCTGTGTGAGGCATCGGAACTTTACGTCAGAATACATAAATTATTTTACACTAATCCCATATAATATATGATATAAATATATAATATATATATATATATTATAATATATATATACATATATATATCATATATATATATATAATATAATTATCGATATATATATATTACATACAGAAATATATATAATATTACACCTAACATATATATATATATATATATATTATATATATATATATATATATATATATATATATATATAATATATATTATAAAAAATATATATATATTTGACACATCTATCATCTATTATATATATATATATATAAATATAATATATATATATTATTCCTTTTCTTTCGTTCATCTTCTCTTCTTCTCAAAAGAACTCGGGGGTAAAGTCTGTTGTACATGCCGAAAAGAAAAGCAGTATAAAGAATATGACAAAATGACAAAGAAAGAGACCCAACGTACCACGCCCCCTCTGTAACTGATTAATTAGTGAAACTCGTCCTCAGATAGAAAATATCCTAGAGCTTCAACAGGGACCTGTGACGAAACCCTCACTAGGTATAATCGTCAGTGTAAGGGTTCATCCCTTGGGCCCAGGTGGGCCACCAACTATACCCCTCACAAGAACCATACCACCCATTCACAATCCTGATTATGCCCTTTTCTTCTCTGCCTTTGCCAAACTCACATTTCTCTCCTCACAGGTGGTGTTTCTGACTCAATCCACTTTTCTTTGGTCTCCCCACCTCGGTCGATTCCCAAACACACTCACGCCTAATACCATTGGCTTAAACAACCGACTCATCAATTCATTCTTATCCCACCATGAACCCAAACCATCTCAATGGTACTCCATTTATTTCTCATTTATCCTTTCTTTCACCACCACACAACTCTCTAATAGTCCTTTCATCATTTTGTCATTCTTCTCACACCTAACACGGCCCCCAAATTGTCCACCTGAACACATTGTAACTTAGATTTATCCTCGTTGCTCCAGACCAGTCTCAACTACTATGACATTAACACAGGTAACACATACCCTCATGTAAAGCCCTAGCCACTCAAGACTTAGTCCTGTTACATCCACCATGATTTAATTGCACCAGCCTACACTTTCTGCCATTCAACTTTCCTACTACACTCTAGCATCATCCATTCCTTTTCATATCCAACTTGTATATCCTAAATATTTAACTCAGATACTTGTTTCAGCCTGCTCACCCATCTAACATAACTTCCACAGAGGACTATCCTCACTTACAACCAGGGATGGCAATTGGTGAATTTTATTTTGACTTCTTTTTTAAAAAAAATCAAATTTGTTGATTTTTTTTTGAATCCTTTTATTGAAATATTTTTAATGAAGATGGTATATTTGCAATTGAATGAATATGAACGACGATAATTATATTTTTAACCTGCCAATTACATTTCGCGTGACGTTACGGATCCAAAAATCAAAATATCAAAAAAATCAAAAAATCACAAATTGATTTTTTAAAAAAAATCAAAAAAATCACAAAATTCACCAATGCTCACAACCATACTCTTACTCTTATCTACGTTATCTTTCATTTTTCTCCTTTTTATATATATATTATTATATTATAATATATATATAATATATATATATATATAATATATATATATATATATATATATATATATATAAATATATATTTTATATATATATATATATATATATATATATATATATACGATATATATTTATATATATATATATATATATATATATATATATATATATATAATTAATAATATATATATATTATATAATATATATATATATATATATATATATATAAAAATTATAAAATTATATATATTATAATATATAATATATATTATATATTATATATAATATATATATATATAATCATACTTCGGAAGAATTGAATTTTCCCTGATTATCATTAGACAATTTTCTGAAGAAGAGAGCTTTAGACCCGTGACAAGGTTCAACAACCTAATCAGCGGTGAAAATTAAACAAT
>JABUQX010063407.1:0-57500 GCA_015478945.1 Trachelipus rathkii
TGTGTGTCGTGTGTTGTGTGTGTGTGACTGCGCCGCGCACGCGCGTGTTGATTCGTAATTCTTATATCCCGATTGTCAGTACGACTGTCACCTCTTATTTTTATCTTTCTTCACTAAATTTTTAATTCGCTGCGCTAACGGCTTCTTCGTCATTCTTTATCTAAAGCTCATATAAAATTGACTTCCTCTATCACTTAATGAAATATCACACATAGCCGACGAATTAATCGCTTCATGTTGTACCATTGGCATATATATATTAATATTTATAAAACAGTCTACACCATCTCAAAATAGCCATAGTCATGTAAAGCAGGTTTTAGTGAGAATGAGAGATATGTATAGACTGGAATGAAGACAAGTATCTTTACAATGTGGGTATCTTATCGTTAGATGTTGCAATGGAAATCAGAACAAGTGTTATTTTCATGCGTGATACTGATGCCACACATTACGCAGCACAATAGAATCATTCTACCCTTCCGCCCTATAAATGTGTGACACGTAAGTCCTATCCAAGCAAGGTGAGGGTATAGGGACAAGGAATAAAAAAAAAGAAATAAGAAAGGAAATAACGATACGATTGGGTTTATTTTCACAAACCCGCAAACAGTGTCAGTACTTCAAAACTCAGTCTTTAATAACAGTGCTCTGATTAAGTTTTATCACACTTTAACATATCTCGCAGTTTAGCATACATTAATTATAATTGCACACTATATTATGTTAGTATCAACATCTTGGCTGATATTAGAAGTCTCGAATATCTATCTATCGTTCTGACGTATTGATCTTACATTGATGTATATAATTTATTCTCAGTTCTGTTTCTTCTTATTAATTATTCTCTTTTTAGTTATCTTCTTTTGTGTTTCTATTCTAGAACGTGCGATAGCTATTCTACACGGAATAGTGGTATGTTGGTACAAGTTACGGTCTCTGTTAGAATTTCTCAGCACCTATCGTTGTGTGCATACCCACGGTCACATTTATTGCAGGCGAGCGGATCTCGATTTCAAGGGGTGTCATTTCGCTGTGTGGTATGAGTGAGATAATGCTCTATAGGCTATTATTTGAGTTATTAGATTTGTCTTTAAAGAGGATCCTCAGTGTGTACATTGCGTCGTAGTCTATATGAAGATCTTATGACGCGTTAGCAGACTCTAGATGCATCATTTAGAGTTCTCATCAACATTCTGGAATTTTTGTTTGTGCCTCTTCATCAATAATTGACTAGTCATTACTTCTATCCTTGGCAAATGTCCTTGACAAGTGTTTCTGTGAACTATAATGGACTTGTCTGCCAATTAAACTTACCTATTTCGAAATTGTCCCAATCAATGACAGCTGATACTCATTTACGAATGGATACTAGCTTAAGACGCTGTCGGATACCAGTGTTACAGTGATTAAGCTTGGTCATATATATGCTGTGAACTACATAGAATCACAGTACCTAGACACGAATAGATCATATACTGAGTATTTATATTTCTGTGATTTATCTTCTCACTACAGTTCGAGATGAATTCTGATTCGGATTTTAAATAATCTTCCATCATAGATTTGTCTTAGATTGATGTATTCTCTTACTTCTTTCTTGTGTTCTATACGTTTTGGTTTCACTATACTCAGTTTCTATTAATCTTACTATAGTTGAGGCTCATGAAGCTAAGGCCATGTTGAACGCATCATGATTCTACTTAATTTTCCCAATGACCGATATATCGGGACTATTCCCAATAAAGACCTTCGGGACTGCCCATAGTTAACTTCATTTTAGTCTCGTTCTAGTATAGAGTTTACGAGGAGATCGTGCTTCGTATTCACTACTTGGTGTATTTTGCGAATTCAAGAACATCACGGAAAAACAAAGAGAAGCGCACAAAAAGTGGGTGAATATTTTCATCTTTTGTATAGTTAAAAATCGATAATTTTTAAAAATTCAGAAATATAATCCCTTGACAACTTAATAAAGAAATAAAGAAACTCTATAAAGAGACAGTACATATTTTTGTTAGAGAATAAATATAGCCCTATAATATATATATATATATATAATTATACTAATAATAATGCAAATATTCTATTTACAACTCTAAATATATATTATATAATTTTACAAAAATACTGGTATACTAATATAATATACTGAAGGTGTGAGATAATCAGATTTAAAGTGAGAGTCCCTACAGTATTATCTATTACAACAATCGCAGGCTTCTCCAAAGGGTAAGTTCCCTAGTATAGACTCGCACGTATCAGCATCAAGCCATGATTAGTCTATGTTATAGTATAGGTGATAATTATTTAATAAGTGATACTATATAATATACACTATCACGATCAGATACATTAGTATATATGATATATATATATATATATATCATAATTATTATATTTATATCATATAATATATGAACCTATAGTAATATATATATATATGGATATATAATATATATACCGTACTGATTTTATTATATTAATAATATTAATGATATAATATATTCTACTCGATATAGTAATATGTAAGTATATATTATATATAATATATAAATATATATAATTACTATATCTTATATAATATATTATATATATAGATTTAATATGATCTTGATAACTTTTAGGTAAATAGTAATATAATATCTCTAATATATAATATATATAATCTTATATTAATAATCATATATATATAATTTTATTGCATATCTTAATATATATTTATATATATGGATATTCACGTATAGGTGTAGTCAATATATACTTAATAGTACTTTTATACCCGGTGGTCACAATAGTTTACTATAAAAATGATACTTAATATATTATATAATATAATTATATAAATTATTCTAATATTAATATATATATGATATATAACAAAATATATAGTCCCTGTTTAATATTATGTATTATATAATAGTATATTAATTATACTAATTATCCATTTTAATAGTATAAATTAATTATATATAATATTATAAATATATATATATAATATACTACTTAAATATATATATATATAATAGTTTTATATATTAGTTACCATGTTGAAGCAAGTTATTAAATTGAGTATTAATTTAAATTTTTTGTTTGAGACCGATTAGTACTACAAGAACTGGGGTCAGTTTTATAAAATGCAATTACCAGAAATGCGTTTTATATCAAGAGAGATTCTGATTTTATATATTTTATACATAAAACTCATTAAGATATATATATAGTGTGTGATGTGATGTTTTAGAGGTGTGATATGTAAGTGATGAAATGTTGTTAGTTTTATCCTCATCATTTGGCTGCTAGCAGTGTGCGAATGTTAGCAGTATAAGATTATTTTATATAATATTATAATCATATATTTATATTCCTTTCTTGTTATCTTGATTACAAATCCGTCTAATCTCGGCTATTACCAACATTTTTAATAACTCCATCACTAGATTATTTTCTTTATTTTGTACTTTGTAGTGTTGTGATTATTTTGTTGGTTTAAAGCTCTTATATTATACAAACTAATACTTGTGATAAGAGTCCGTTGGATAATTCAGATTACATAAAATATAACTATGATTATTGATCTATATATAGTATTTGTTAATAAATTATCGCAATACTATTGGTTGTAGTATTGATAGTTTAGTCTTATAGTTTAAATATTATACTAATATAGTATACTTTATTTCAATTATACATTATATTATATATATATATATAAATATATTAATATAATACCATTTGTTCCCATTGTCGATTCCTTCAATTATAATGAGACCTATGACAACAATATGGATATGCTGTTTAAGACTTGCATGCATAAGGTTCTGTACGTAGGTTTACTATGCTACATACATCCAAAATTGATGCTTGTTAATACTATTTAATACATCTTGATATAATTAAATTAAATTTTATATTTAGGTAATAAATTGTTAGTATAATGATAATATTTTTTGCAGTTATTTTTTATTTACTTTATAAATTATATTATTATATAATATAGTCATTATATATAATTATTAAAGTCCTGAGAATATTTTGTAGTGTATACTGGGTTATATATATCCCCATCATATATGATATGCATTAACGTAATAATCGGAGAGTTCTCATCATGAAAATAAAATACAACTCGACGTAATTATACTGCAACAATAGTACACGTAATCAAATATACACTGGTATAGAACTCGACCGTAGTATAATAATAAAATCATAATCACAAGACAATTAAGTAATAAGGATTCTTGCAACTAGGCCCTCGAGAATTAATAGAGGTGATTTCTCACTGATTAATTAGTAACATAAACTACCCCTGTCATACAACGAAAGGTAAATCACAATAATTCTCTCTCTAATATACTAGTAAAACGTAATTATATATTTATATTAGCATAAATAAATATATAGTAAACAATACGCATACTTGGTACTACTAGCCTACTGTACACTGATTATTCCCTCCTACTATCGTAGATCAAAACCGAAATTTAAGAACAAAACCAAATCGACAGTAAATTTAAAAACCATAGGAAATCAAACTTACCATTATCGAATTCATTTAATGTTAATTCCACTACCGCCCCAATATATGATCCTGTGTATACTGCGTTTATCGTCCCTCCCACTAATTAATTATATATGCATCCTTGTCACTATACCAAGTAAGAAGTATTAAGATATATAATAATTAAGCTATGATAGAAATATATAAAGATATACTAAATATAAAATAGTATACGTAATCCACATATAAATATTACATGATATATAAATATTAATGAAATCTGATAAACCTGGATTTACTTGACTCGTAATACATCAATACTATTAAATTATAGTACTTAGCTCACTTATCGACTTGCCCGTCATATTCACAATCGGGGTAGATTAGCGGACCCCAGTCTGCCAAGCAATTCTCTTAGTAGCTCAACAATAAACGACACGCTTAGAAAATACGATAGGTCATTGCAATTATCTTACAGCCTGGTTTTAAAACGAGTTAGTACCCCACAGAAATCTCTAACTTATAAAACAGTTATCAACTACAATCCGCTGTCTCACGCCATTAAACTGTAAACACGTCTATTTTAAAAATCCCTAACCCACCTCCGCAATTCCATATCTTTATAATTTTATTCGGTGCTCAATCTATAATTGACCTCTTATGCCAACGTTCAATTATATTTTATACATATCATGCTCTAAATAGCAATTAATTTCATACAAATAACTTCAGAAATAGAAAAGTTCCAATATACGAGATCAAATTACAGATCTATACGAAAGATCTTAATCTGTTTATATCACATATTATTATCTCACTATTAATATAAGTTTTGAAATTCTCTCATAGTACTCTCTCAAAATTATATTAATTAATCTTGGATTATATTTATTATATTATTATTTTATCTTAATTATTTGATTTCTATTGTTGTATATATTTATTATTTATCTATTTTTATCATTTTTTCATAAAAAATATATGGATTCTTCTTCTTCTTAGTGTCATGACATTCTATCTTTCTTCTCTTTTTTCTTTCACTTAACTTTTTTTCACTTACTCAGTACTTAGCTAATTGCCGATACGTATATCCGTACTACAACTCCTATCATACCTAACATGACATAATATCATCTATTATTTGACATCATGTAGACTGGTACGAATATACGGGAGGTACCAATATTGTCGGCCGAAGAGTACAACTATGTTCTCTTAGCTCACTATCTCTACCTATCCCTCCTCGATAACGTCTTCTGTGCCGGATCTCCCATTCAAACCATCTCTAGATAGAACCGATACTCAACTACTGTTTATACAAACCTTACGCAGATCGGTGGCATATTTGACCCATAAGCCACTACCATATTGGAGGTCATACCGCATATAGTATCATTGGATCGTATCACTTGCTTCTTTAACGTACCCATCCATCACGACTCAATACTTCAAGTTGAACCTCTCTTCCTCAGTCACCAGCTCTGTATATATTTAACAAAAGTCGAGTTTGATAGTATATCTTGTTCCCAACCTCCACCAATCATTACAATTATTACATACATACAAACAGTAATTCGCTCTCGACACTATTAGCAGTAAAGATCTACTATTATATAACAGTTCAATACCTAGCCAAACAAATATTTCTAGCAAATACACGCCTAACATGAATATATAGCGCATTCAATAATTACAACTACTTTCTATCCAGTGAAGAATCTCAAGTTATTTTCATTGTAATTTCAATTTATCTTAAATATTTGAGTCTCAAAAGTATGGAGTGATTATTTGAAATTGTGGTTATTAATTCATCTATTAACCCAACTATGGTGTATAAATTCATTAAGTTTAAATTGGCAAAATCACTCCATTGATTAATGATTCTCATTAAAATTTCTCAGTATATCTCTCGTAATAATTCATTCTCTAATGATTCTTCTTGTTATCTATCATTATGCTTCATTATAATATATGTATTTATGGCTTTAGTATATATTTATTTATTGTATTCATATGTATTATTATTTAGGTCATTTAGATTAGGCTTAATCACATTATTTATATTTATTTTATATTTATATTTAAGCTTTATAATAGGGGTGGGTATGGGTGTTTTTCGTATATTAATTCTAATAATTTCACATCGTAACCAATACCTATTTACCACAGAAGAATGTTTCATTTGTTTGGAACACATATATTATTACTTGAAGGTATACTGAAGGGGCCGGAGGGTTACGGTGCGAGTATGTATAGTATTATATACCTGGAACGCTATATAGGACGTATTTAGACGTGTCTCTTCCCATAGATGGTGAGTAGTAAGTTATCTAGGTGGATGTTTAGAGTATATAAGGTTACAGAAGGTATAAGCATAACTTAAAATAACAAGCTAATAACTAAGTATTATATATTATAATATTATGTATTATATATATATATAACTCTGATTCGATTATTTTATATATATATATATATTAATATTTATGACTCTTATTATAATTATATATATAATATATTTGTTATATAGAACACGTATATTTTAATATTATATGCTAAAAGGTTTTATATAGATAAGAAGAGATATTAAATGTTATAATATGAAAGGATGGTAAAATTGACTTTAGTATTGTTTATTAAGTCTTAAATATAAAATCAGGATCGCTAAATAGTTACAGTATAAACTGGAGAGAATTCAGTTAAAAGAACACCACTTCAGAATTCAACATTCATGTTATTTTTTTTTTTTAACTCTCCTTAAAGGAGTAAGTTTAGTTCGTTCTTCTGTTTATATAGTATGTTTAACACAATGTGGGCAAGTTCACGCACGTCATTAAAATAAATGGATGCTTTAAATGTTATAAAAAAACAAAGATTTTCAACAGATCAGTCAAATTAATGTTTTTTAAAAGCTAATGGTTAATAACACGACTCTCTTCTTATTTTACGTGAGTGGTCCAAACGCACCTTCTTCCCGTCACTCAAATGATGACAGTAACGGACTTTGCTTCTTACTCTAATACCGCTAGGTATCTTTCGTTTGGACGTACGTTTCGCAGTGACCTTACATTTTGAAAGTGCCGATCACTCAAATGAGTTCGTTACATATTTCTCTTTTGTTAATCATATTTGAATCAATAGAATTTAAAAAATTTAGAATGTTACTCGTGTTGCATTATAATTAGGATTTCGATTCATAACTTAATAATATATAGTGAGGTTTTAGAGAGTAAACTCTGCCAGCATTACAAGATTTTTTATATTTTTTTATTTTTTTTTGTTTTGTATTTTTGTTTTTTTCCTTGCCTTAATTTTCTTACTGTCTTGAATAATTACTAAAATTTGTATTTCATATCAACTACAAACAAATAGCTGATCTTTATCACACAATGATAACTGTCAATATCGCATATATAAACGTAGACGTATAGGATGATTGTTGAATTCCTAACCAAGAGCTATGGGTGTCCCCGTTCAACAAATAGATTTTATGATGTGCGTTTTATTAAAACTTTATATTTAGTTAATCAAATATACATTCAATTAAATGAATATTATACCTTTTCGTATACGTTTACTTGATAGTACTCTAGTACTTTCAATTTGTTTAGTATATTTTTCAGAATCTCATCGACATGTAGGTAGTTTAATATTTTGAAATATTATTAATTACTTCTGAAATTAAAATAATATCTTATTCTTTACAAATGGATATGGCACTATGTATACCATGAAAGTATAATAATAAGGTCATAATACAGAAAGAACTCTTTTGTCTTCCTCAATTCACTCCATCCCTGCGTGGGCCGTGGTTCTAATTTGAGTAACTATTTTCAAACTTTTCTAATCTCTAATATAAGAATACTCTGTTTACTAAATAATTTATTTTAGTAAAGTGCCTAATACTGACTCAGCGGTGTGAATTTATTCTATTCACAAACTATTTAAATGTTTATATATAATATATAATATAAATAGATCCACTATTGTTAGATAACTGCCTCAAATGCCTAATAATTTATTACTTTTCATGGCTATAGGCTTAGTAGTCGTTGCAGCAATATATATAAGTATAGAAGGATAAGTAGTTTTGAATTTTTGATATGCATAAAATCCGAACATTTAATATCATATTATTAATTATTTTTCTTATGTTCTAAACTCTCAATAGGTAAATTTGTTATATCCCCCGTGCAGATAATCTATAGAAGACACTCATACTCCTCTTACTTTTTTCACTTCCATCTTCATTTAGTTTTTTTATATATATTATTGTTTTTATTTCAAAGAATCCCTATTGCTTATAATTCTTTTGCATTTTCTATTTCTCAGGCAGTACCCTGTCGGATTTATGTTATGGTGAACAAATTGATTCTATACATTTTCTCTCAAACTCTATAATTATCAACGATATCCGATGGATCATCTTTTCCCTTGTGACTTTAAAATGTCACTACGTTTTCCTTAATTATTCTTTTTTATCTAGCGTATGCTATAAATTGTAAGTGTTCAATTCCAATAGAGCCTTTCATGGCGAGATAAATTATCTCTTCTCGATCAGTCGTCCTTAATATTTTTAGTTTATACTAGTTTGATAATTTTATTGTATTAACACGGTCCTTGACATTGTAGATCTTTTGTTATTCGGAGTCATAAATTATATTGATTTCATATTATTTATAATTATATTTTATACAAAACTGTCGTGGCGCCTGCGCTGCTCTACGCTTATAAAGACTTGCTGTGTAGTTTATCTTTTACAATATTGTGCACTTTTATGCGACTTTTTAATTGATACATTACTGTGAACTGTATGGTCACAAGATGTTCGACCTCTGCTTCTCTCGCGAACATCTCAGGATCATTCTCTTGGATTCATGATTATGATATTTTGGCTTTAAATACATGAGATAACACTTGGGAGTAGACTCTTGGTGCAGATTTAAATTCTTGAATAAGGTCGCATGGTACATTCTTTAAGTAATGCAATTTTCTTTGCAAATAGAATTTATTATAACATTAGGCTTTTGTATACATTCAAATAATACATTTATGCATACTTATCATTAAATCATACACATATATAGTGTTCAATGATATGGTGCCTTTCTAGATTCCCTCTCTCTCGCGCTCCGTTTCGACTATGGTCCGACAGTTGGAAGATTGGGGTACCAGTGAATCAGTGATATAAGTCTATGATATGGAGTATTAGGGCATTGTTGACTAGACACATTCGTGGGTCATTTAAAATATAAATATATTATATGGAAGATGAACATGGAGTCTTACTCGTGATGCTTTGGAATGAGACGAGTATATTCTACGGAATATAGTACCATCGGTAAGGAGAAGATGAACTGGTAAATAGTGCGACCCCATGCTTATGACACATATAAGTATTTTCATATGCAAACGCGTCGCTGGATACGCGTCGTGTTGCTGGTCCTTAAGCAACCCGAGGGTTAGGCGTACAGCCGCTTACTCTCACCTACCAGTCTGTCTATAATAAACAGGCGCACTATGAACTAATCAGCGAATTCTCTTTGTGTGCGAAGGTACCTGTTAAGTTATAAGCCAACATAGATAACGTGTGTGTAAAGAGGTAGTCAATAATATCTCAAATTGCTACGATAATAATATTATCACTATAAAATTATAGTGATTATCTAGCCAGAAATTTCATTTGTGGAGAAAATTTATGCGATTTTAACTGTCCTTGTGTGTTCTAGACAGAGCGGTCACAATCTGTATTGATAATGTTCATAATTTTACTTCTAACGGTGAGTGGGGAATAAATTTGTAAATGAAAATCGCCGGATATAGTGCCGCCTTAAGCTAGTTGGTTTCGAGATCCGTTTTATTTATTCTTCATAGATTGTTGATTTGATGTTATGATTACTTCGAGTTTATTTATTCTATCTCTTATGGCTCTATTTTCAATTCTCCACTGATCTTCTGGTACTGGTTCTAACTCAAATTTGCTCAAGATTGTTATGGGCTGTAGAACCCCTGCCGTGGATGTATTATACCAGCTCATAAAGACAATATTACTTTGCTCAACCGATGAATTGAATTGCTTATATGATAATAAGGCTTTTCATATATCCATATAGTTTTTCATCTCACTCTGCTTATATGGATCTTTTATATTATTAATAATATCAGTTATCGTTGTCTCGATTTAGCGCTTAATTTCTCCTGAAATCTTTACAAACCATTAATGCATTAATTTATTATACTCTCCCTAACTGAAACCCTTATAATTTATATTGTTAATTGTATTTGTTAATTTATCGACATCACATCAGATATTTCCTTTAATATATAATGTTGTGTTTTTAATTTCCGAATTTTCGTATAATCATGTTAATTGATTCTTTGTCACTATATTACTATCATATATATCATTTACTACTACTAACTCCTGCCACTATCGCTGTTTGTAATATTGTATTGAATGTATTTTTATTTCTTTTATTTGTATTGTATATATCTTTATTATTTATATATTCTATTTTTTTATTTCTTATATTATATATCGCCTGTTTTATTTATATTTTGTTTATATGATATTATTATTATATCACTCCTGGGTGGTTTTATCCAGTGGTCAAATATATATATTTGGTACTAGTAATTTTATTCTAGATCTATTACAGTTTTATTATTATTTCATCTCATCCTTTATAATATTATTATTAATTAATACTACTACTTATGTCTTGTAGTGGTATAAGTTTGAGTATATTAGTTATTACTATTATATTTATTGTGTTATAATATGTATTCATGTATTATTATTGTTATTTATCTATATATTTATTCTTTCATTATTATTAATCGTTATTTTTATTATTTTGTATTATTCTCTCATTATATTATTTATTATTACTTCTTATTTAATTATTTCTTCTATTTTATTATTATTATTTATTATTATTATTACATTATTATCCATTATTTCACTTATATTATTAATATTAATTACTTTCTATTTATTATTAGTTATTTATTATATTTTGTATTGATTTTATTATTATTATTGATATTATTATTATTCATTAATATCTTGTTTTATATATTTATTGATAATTTTATTAGTTATTATTATTTTATTATTTATATTATTAATAATTAAGCATGACAGCCATTTCTCCTTTCACTTTCTCTTAATTTTAACATAACATCTTATATCTTGATTTCCCATCTAGGGAATAATGAGGAACTTCCATTCTCATAAGCTCTCTCGTTGTATACCGTTCCATGGTGATTTCTTTTTGGACCGCTCCACTCCATCTTAGTATTTATATCAAGCTTAATTGTCAATTGCAATTCCAAGCTCTCTATAATCTATTGTTACGTAGCCATTCTGTCAAATTATCGCCATTTATTTTTAGTCCTATATGAGAACCATTAAATCAATGTCATAAATGGCATATGGGCTGTATCTAATAATAATAGTTCCTGGAATTATTTTGACTATAGCTGGTGGTCATCTCTTCTATTCGTATACAGACTTTGTGAGATAGTTTCATGATAAGATAATTGACTCTCAAGTAACTCCTCAGGATTGCCGCGTCTGTCAAATTGCTCTGCCGTCGTTTTTCCAATTCTCCCATTTTGTTTCTTACATCCTCGACGTAATTGCTCTCTTCCACAAGCCAACTGTCCTTTTACATTTCTTATGTCATTGTGTCTTCCGAATTTGGCTCTATGTTGCCCACTTAGGTCTCAATTAAAGCAATTCTTCGTGGTATCTAAAGCTCCTCCATGCCTTGCACATGACCGACCATCTAGCGCTGGTTTCTTTCACAACACATTCCATTATTGGGCGCGGACTCCGAGCTCTTTCTCTTATGATTCAGTTTCTAATACTGTCTTGTCTTCCTGCAGGTTACTCCTCTTTTTTAATCTTACCTTCGGCATTTCCTGTAGACTTCTACTTTTTCTCTCTTCTGCATCGCTTGTTAAGGTAACCCAACATTCGACCCGTATAGTTATATTGGTCGTAGGATGGTTGCCTATATTATGTTATCACTTTTTTTAACTATCCTTCGTTTGACATCTCCTTCTGCTTCAATCAATATGGGTCATACTCACTATATCCCATTTCTCAAATTCATTAACTTCGTTAATTTCCTTATTCCCCTCTTTCATTCCGGTGTGTCTTATCCGATCTTCTCCTTTACTCATACTGAATAATCCAATTCTTCAGATTTATTTTGAATCTGGCGTTGTCTGTTCCTTACATCGTTTGTCCTGGGTCTAGTACTACGTGATCTACTACTCTCTTTGCATTAATGTATACAGCAGTCTGTGTTCTGGTGTTATTCATACACCTGTCTTAGTGTCTTGACGCTGACATAGTAATTTATTCCTTTTAAACTAATCTGTTCAGCTGCACTGTCCATCTTCTCGGTGGTATTGGCTCAACGATTTAAAGCGCGTAAAATTCTGATTTGTCCCTCCATCTCATCAGTCCATATGCCGACACTGGCCATATAATACGATTGGAGCGTCGGCCCACATGTCGATTATTATAATTACGTCACGAGTTATTTTCTATAGGTAACGACACAGGTGGGCGCATCGATCGCTGTGTCGCTTTAGAGTTTCGATGGTAATGTCCGGTTCGCTATACACTCCCTAAGATAAATCTTTCTGTTGAGCTGGGGTTCATTCAGTTTTCAAGCCAGTTTCGTTAGGGGTTGCAGACATTGAAGGGCACCGCGACTGTTAATTACCCTGTTCCGAGCTTAAAGATGATTAATATTCTAGACGTGAATCAACGGAATCGTCCTTTCACCAAGTATTGTTGAATAGTTGTTGGTTCCTCTCTGTAATCATCGCTGAAATTCGTGACTACTGGATGTCTCGGCATATTTTTTCTCTCCCTCTTTGCCGAGGACTTAAGCCCCCTTCGCATTGATATAGTGAGGACCCTGATACAATAAACAGTCCGTTTCTCAAGAATGCAGTGATCAACATTTATTTTAGCGGGAGGCATTGACATTCATACGTGCAAATGGTATCTTTACATCATGTACTTACTTCAATCGTCTGCTCTTTCCTAACCTACATTTCTCACATTTGTAACATGTCTCTTCAAGAGCTACGGAGTTAACTGGTGCTCAACTCTCAGCTATGTTATCTAAATACAAAAACTTCTCTTAACATCTCGCCTAACGCTATCTCTACATAAGTGCGCTGGGAAGCGCATTCTTGTCAATGAAACTGATTGCCTTACTCGTTACTTAAAATAGTTAAAACGTGGTGTATCTACGTTATATTACCATACAGTAGTGAGTCGGAAGTATTAAGTGGAAATTTATTATCTCTTTGGTTCTATTTTTCCTGCAGACTGAGTTTGTGGCACGTTTTATATGTCCAAAGTTCAATGACCACATCATGGACATGTTATATAGCATTCGTCTTGTCGTAGCCATACTTTTGCATTTTGTTTGCAAATTTGCATTTAATGAATTCTTTTAATTTTAGGTTCAGCAAGTAAAGGATTGTCAAGAGGTTGATCTTTTGGTTTAAGTACACCTCAGTAATTTATCAACGAATACTTACCGAATCTCTAGCCGTATCCGCGCATTACTCTTGGCAAGGAAGCTAGTTGCGGATTAAACTCACCTTAATCGCATTTTCACTTCGCGAAATGACTCGCCACGCGGTTTCTCTCAATACACATTTACTTGATTTCCTTCATATCTGGTCTTTTTTCAAAGAGCATGGTCCGGGGGCCTCCTATCTACTTCTTTACTCGCCACTTTTTACTGTATCGGGTGTCCTTTTGACCTCTACCTGGTATATGTGTTGTTATTTGCCAGACAGACTCGCAATAAAGGATCTCTTCATTTATCTAAGTTCTCAATTATACACTTCTATTATTAAGTGGGCACTCTGTCGTCTCTACCTCCCTCCTTACCCTATACATGCTAACTAGTTTTGCAATCTTCAACCTCCCCTCAATAGTTACGATCCTTACCTCCCACTCCCCCTCCACTCCTTCCACTTGCCTTACAGGTCTTTCGTTCAGCAAAATCGTCCTCATCGACTGTCTAACATAAGCCACCGCCCCCTCAAGTGTGTTCACTTCCGGTTATCTTTTATCACATGTTTATAAATCGCACTCTGTCAGCTGTGGTCATCTGCTTATGTATTTAATTTAGTGGTCGCATTTCATAGTAGGATTTAAGAACAATAGAAATTACAGTTGTACTCACTTTTCCTACATTAATCATTAATTTTATAACTAGTCTTAAGATTCTATAAATATTTTCGGCAGTATCAGCGTAATTAATATTGGGTAATTTTGATTATTTTAAAGAGATCAAATGACGTTGTTGAGAAGGGAAGGTCAGATTTAGAATTTTCGAACATGTTCTTCAGGGAATTATGAATAGCCTTTTTAATTTAAATTATACTAGAGAATATATATGATCTAGGTTCGATGTAGGATCATGAATAATAGAATTGGACTAATCCTAAATTGTCATATTAATGACGCCGATCGTTTTTTGTAGTTAATAAGCAATGTCTAAGGAGACGTGATATATTAATATCTGTGGCAGTTAGGCATTTCTTAATAGATAATTGTTGTAATAAGTCTGTTCTAAACCACCCAAATATAATTCCAAAGTATTATTTGATTACAATAGATTCACCTTGTTTATTAGTTATAATCAAATATATTCTTATTAGTTGCAACTCGCTAATTTGCCGGTCGTATCTGGCTCTTAACCTATTTAATATTAGTTATATCATCTTATCATAGTAGCCAAATGAATGGGCTCTACCTTCCTTTATCGTATAAAGATATTATAAGTAACCGTAACCAGCCATGCGTCGGCAGGCATAACTTCCTATTAGGTGTGATCTTTCATAGAAAATAATAAACAAATTTACGATTACTAATTGTTAGTGCGATAATTCAATGGGTATTAATACATAATTTTACAAAAACTTTTACATCTCTAACAGTGACACTCTCGCTTATTAGTGAGTTGCTCAGATACTATTCACATCCACATTTAGGTATTATTATAGATTGCTAAGTCTTGCCTTTGCTTTATGTTATTTGTTATCTCTTAAGGTGAATTTTAATGTTAATCTCCTTCATGTTATACTTTAGTATTTCGCGAAAACAGTAGAAGAGAGAATACTCCTTGTTCATAGCTAAAACTAATACTAAATCATGTTATCAGTCAGCGAGGATTTTACCAACTTTGTCCCCTTTAATGTAATTAACAAATTCTTTTATTTAATTAAGTTTTTATACGAATAAGTATAGAGGTCACAAGCTCAGTGAGAGGGCGCCTCCCTCGCCGCTGCCTCCTCTCAGTGATTGGAGTGTGGGGGTAGCAGAGTTGAACTTCAGTGGGGGGAAACATTATGCGATCTCATGGTGATTCGATGCTCTGGGCGATTAAAAAGTCACAGCGTATATTGTAGTTGTTCAAGTTCTGGACATTATAAAGGAATTTACTAAGACGTTATAGCCATACTCTGTGAGCTATTCAAATTGCTAATATTTATCATTATACTAATCGACTATATATATTATTTGTTCTAATTTAGCGTTATTAATCAAGCTGCATATTGTAAATGTTCTAATATTTAAAGTTGTAAGATAGAACTACTAACGCTCACTCACCTCAGTGATATAGCGACTTTGTAGTGGGAGGTAGAAGCTAGTGTAAACATCATTGGAAATCCCCCTGCCCGTTGGAGGTATCAGTTATTATTTTAAATCAAATAGTCAATACGATTCTCTCTCCACTTTTTAACTCTAAATTTAAATAGATAAATTTCCTATTACATTCCTTATCAGTCTGACCATGATATTAGTAACTATTATCAAAATCACAACGAATGGATTGTTTATAATTTATATATGTATTGATTGCTAGGGTATATTTATTTTTCGTTATGGGATGGTTGAATTAATTATTTATAAAAAATTGAATTTATACGTTTTATGCTAATTTATAACTATATATGATTATAATTAACGACAGCTTATAGAGTTGTGTTAACTCTGTATTTAAGTTATGAATGTATCAATCATAAGGTGAGTGCTTTTTACTTAGATCTCAAATTAAACATCTTCCCGTACCTCAAAATTAGGGATACTTATCAATTACAAATTTGTCATACAGTGGTATAATGAAGCTAATAGTAAACATAATTAGAGTTTTACTACGTCTGACAAAGGAATAGTCGTATTTATCATACACATATATTTACTCCCTCCATCTGGTCACCTCGGGAGTCGCACTTCAAGGATCCAAGCTTTCAATATTCCCTTTAGATGCACTTTTGAAATATGTTGGAGATTGTTTGGAGAGGTTTGAGGGCGTTTGCACGAGCTCGGTGTTTGACGTTAATTAAGGCGTTACATAACTTGTGTTGTGGCTTACTGAATGAAGTAGAAAATAAATAATCTATACTCAAGCTGTGTACATTACACATCGTAAATATGAAATAAGCTAGTATAAATGAACGATGCAAGAAATATATCTTGATTAACTGGAAGCTGGTACAAAAGGCCATTCGGTAACTTGGGCCAGCTCTCATTTGCCAACGTTTGTTCATATGGAGTTGATATCGTGATATATTGAAATTCACTCTCTTAGACTACATTTGTATTGGTGTTGAGGTTGGATGGGCGGAGTTCTTCGATTATAGACTAAGCAGAGTCTTCGCGAGTTCTGTTGCAGCTTTTTGATGCGAAGTATTGAGCTAATTTCTTTCACAGGATAGACTGAAGTATTGATGTCTAATGTAGGAGGGGATTTTGATGAAGGAGAGACTTTATTTTCATCTCTCTTGATTATATGAAATTCATCTTCTAGTTATATGCGGGTTATAAAATGATCGACCTTAGCGATCCGAACATAGTTTATGGACGATACTCTACGGGTGTTACTCTCATTATATCTTGGCCTATTTCATACTGATTCCTGTACGTATATATATAATACTGGCAGTAAGTTAGCAGGCTGCCATCCTAGGATCCTCCCTATAACCTCTGGTAATTACTGGGAGTTAGGTAGCTATTAGTATGGTAAGCAATACACGGTATACACACAACAAAATTATATTGGGATAAAAGATAATAAATTGTTAAAAATGTCTCTTGTCGTTGGCAATTTCAATTAATTCCTCTACAAAATGCATGGTGTCGTCTCTTATTCGATAATGAGTAGAGATGTGTTACAATTGCTTGAGGCAATAGTATAGAAGGAAGAAGTTCTTAATAAAAAAAGGATTTAGCGTAAGATCTGGTAGCTTAGTCTAACAGTATTGAAATTTGATAGAATACTGGACTAGCCTGAGTACATTATTCTTTTATTATTCGTGGACTGTAAATATTCGGAATGTGAGAAGCTCTCCCGCCTCTTTCCTTGATCGGAAAGCCTTCTATTTTACTAATCTTGCGTATGCTTGACGCGATATGGCCATAGATACTTCTCTCAATTATGCTTGATCAAATTTAGATGATGGGTATTAACAAATCTTACTTTATAGGGGTAAGTTGCATCGTAAATTTGTAATCGTTATGGCTATGGTTAATTTTTGAACGTCCAATAGCCTTAACGGCCCCGTTTTATATCTCCTCAGAGATCGGTTGATTTTATTAAGGTATAATAAGATCATGGCGCTCTAGCCGAGATCCATTACGGGGCTCATCAACCATCTCAAGATTAGTAGAGTGGGTGATAGAAGATTGACGGGTGGAGTCGCGTTTCTTCCTATTCTTATTTCCTCCCAAGACGCGTCAGGGACGGTAATACGATAGGTTGACTTACTATCAACAGGTATGATCTATGATTTACGACTTTGATTCTTGGATCTCGTTTTCGATTCTGTATTTGTGATATGCTCGAGATGAGATAAATACCTAAAATTATTTTACTTCTAATTCGAGTCTGGAATGTGAGTGTTCGCATTGTGATATATTAAGGGCATGATCCAATATTTTAGATGCTGGGAGGCTATGTAGCTGCAATGGGTCTTCTGACCATTGATTGAGACCAGATGTCTAGCAAGGAACAAATCAATTAACGGGACATTAGTACCACGAGTTGTGCCTCTCTTGCATATATTGAGACTACGCTGCCTGGAATAAATCTTACATTTTATTGTACTGTCAGTGTCTAGTTTCTACGTAGTTTGCCTCTTACCTTTCTTGTTGTTTTTCTCTTTATGTGTTTGTGTGTTTTTAGGTCACGCACATTGTTGTCGGTGTAGTCAATAGTTTGTTTGATTTAGGCCCTAGCTATGACAGAATCTTGGTTTTTGCGCAATTAGTTTTGATCTCCTAGTATAACGTTTCACACACATGCACTTTTTTGCTTCTTATTCTATTAAGAGGAAAGTTGTTTTATGGTGATCTAGTGTTAAATTTTTGAATGTTTGATGCTTGGGGACTTATTTTATTTTTGTAGCTGAGTGTTTTTTGGATAAGCTTGTCTGTTCGGGGGATGTGATAATTTTTTTATCTTCGGACACTTTTATTTGTTAGTGTTCACACTTTCACATAAAATATGAAATATTGGGCTGATAATAAATATGTGGTGTCTATTTTACCTCACTAATAAATGATTTTTGAAACGCTTTGTCATTTCCACACGATATTGTCATTACTTTTTTTCATTTCTTCACGTTACTATATATTGATTATATCGTTGAGTTGATTTGTTTTCTGAGTTTCAGCTCTGGTGCATCTCAACGTGACGTTATCTTCTGTGGACTTACTAATCCTTGAGAGAGCTATTTACCCAATTACTCCAGTACCAGTCACCAGGCTTTCATTGTGCTAGAGTGTGTAAAATATAAAAAGGTGCCTAATCACTTATGTAGTATATAGTTTATTTCTATGAAAATGGCAACTCTACTGATTAGAGTATAAGAATCACGATGTAGTATTAGAATTAATTTTGTATGCTCTGGGTGATATCTCAAATGTAGTCTATAGTATATCCTTACAGTACAATGAGAAATCAGATTGGTCTACCTGAGTCATTAATAAATATTTGGCTGTGAATCCGCTATCTAATCATATAATACAAGACTTGTAACAAGTTAATTTAGAGGTGAATGGGAGGTGGGAGATCGTTTTATGAGAGAATTTATAAATAGTAAACAGCTTGACTGGTGTAGATGTAAACTCGGACTCATACTTATCTTGATTATGCATCGCTGATCAAACGACTCTTATAACGTGTCATGCTTATCTCCAGTTCAAGGAGATGATACTGAGACCGCTACACTCGACTCTATGCCTCCTCACTATCCTAATCCCTTAGTGAGCTCTCATACGTGTATATAATCCGCTTTAATCTTGTCTTTATCTCGTCATAGTAATCGCATGCAATATAATCCATCGCACGCGCATCACACATGTTCCCCAAAATGTTCTACTATTGAAGTTCGAGATGATTGCACTATCTACAAAGTTGAGGTCGAGGTTAATGCATGTTAGAACTATCTCATTGCGGGCGGAACAGGACATGAGATCTCATACATAGAGATAATACTTCTCATAGGACTTTTTTGGCAGCTTCGTGATCTAGCTCACTCACAGTTAATATTTTATTTGTTTGCTCTCCCTACACCAGACTTCATTCACAAATGGAACTGCTTAGTCTCAAAAATTACTCTATTGTGAGAACAATGATGTTCTGGAGAATTTCTAAATGCCAGCCGCACAATGGTTTTGTCTATTCCCTTATTATTGATTATTTCGACGCACTGAATGATTTGTATTCTCTACTATCGATAGAGACTTAATCTTTAATTCGCAATTTAGACTGAGCTTGGCATATAATTTTGGACAAAACGACCTGATAAGCATCTTAACATGATAATTGCCCCGCGTGTTAATCGATATGGTAGTGATTCCTGCTGCTAGAGTAAGCATTTATCTCGTTGTGCTTGCGCCGGTATCGTGACCTCCTCTATCTGCCCGTTGAAACATTACGTTTTTCTAAAGATATCTAAATTCATTTTTCTAGATACTCCTTTAGTATACTTAACAGAAATACATCAGCGTGGCTTTTTTGACACATTATAGTTATTACTCTCAGCTTATGATACAACTTCGGCAAGCATATCTTTTTTATACATGACAGGAAAGAAATCCATTAATCATAGATGACTTAAAACTTGAATAACTAATTAATAGCTCATGTTAGCATGGCCCCCGGCTTACCCCTCTTTCTATCCGTACGTCAATAAAAATAGCAACCGTCATGTATTTTTTATCGATATTATAAAAAACCTCTCGAATTTAATTTTAGCCCCTTCTTTTGAGATTTTGTTGACCTCAGCGTCTGATCCATTTCCAAACCCACTTGTTCTTTAGGATTCTGGGTTGTTGAAACGGAAAAGATTTGGCCGTCGCTTGAGCAGCAACAGCTATGTTTGATAAGACGACACCCCCAAGCACCCAAAAACGCAAACTGGTTTAATTGGGGGTGCGGATGACCCGGTGCTTTAGCTCGTATTATAACCAAAAAAACCCAGCAGTATAATTTTTTTCAAACGACTTACGTTTTTGCTACTTAAACGAGTGTGTCGTTTGATATAGTTAGTGATACTATGAATTTCAATGGACCTTATCAAGAGGGTCCTGAATGAGACTTTCACACATGGGGTAAGGGGCATGTCGTCCCTTCCATAGTCGACGGGAGGTTTTGGCTACGATGACAGTATGGGGGCACGACTATCTTTATACTTACGGATGCTACTTTCTTTGTGGTAGAAACAAACATTCTCAAAAAAATAATGGAGGAATTGAGGTTTTGAGTAGTTCTGTGGAACAAAAATTCAAAAATAAGAGGTTTAGAAAGTAAAAAATTTCTTAAAAAAAATTTATTATCTTATTGAGACTTTACAACAATAAAGTTATCTGAAGTACACACCAAAAAGATCGTGTATCGTGACAACTAATAAGAAGTGTCCTTGAAAAATATTTGATGTTGAGTCGGTACGTAGATGTAAAAAAAATAGATAAGTTAATCTATTAAGGTATTTCCACTTGTTGAAACGTAATAAATTATTTGAAAAAAGTGAAATATTGAAGATATTTTTTTTATGATTTGCTAGCACACGATTCACATCTAAATTTTCAGGGCCTATGTATGGTTGAAGGGCGTATGATAGACCATATTTACTTACCTTTCCTGATTTAAAATTAAATCGCAATTTTCATTTCAACAATCAAAAAAAGTAGGGTTTTGCGAAAATTGGACAACGCTGGCACAAAGAAACATCAATTAAAATTCGAAAAAATAATACAATGCATTTGTAGGTAATGGACTCTAGTGCAATATTTCAAGTCTTGAAGTCATTCGAAAAAATTCTAGAAGTTGATACGAAAAATGTTCAAAAAATGGGTTTTGAAAAATTGAAAATTTTTGAAAAACGATGATTTAAGACACAGAAAAACACCGGGAAAACAACGTGTTTTTAGAGGCCAAAAAAGCTAAAATTTGGTGTTTTCTAGGGTACAAAATCGGACTGCTAATTCCGAATTTGGATGGCCAATTTTACAGTTGGGGCTAAATGGAGTCGGATCCAACATCTAAAATATTGGGTATCATGCCTATATAACAATTGAAACAATAAATTAAAAATTTAATCGGTTACGGATGGGTTATTATCATTACATAATTATTATATTGAGGGTCGGGAATTTCACCACTTTACATTTATTATATATTTATTATATATATAATATAGTATATAATATTATATGGTTGGTTAATATATAGCTAGTTATAAAAACGATGAATACTACTAGTTAATATGTAATAAGTTATATATATATATATAATATGATATATATATATACTGTGTAGTACTAATCTTTTATATAGTATATAGATTAATTCTGGTAAATATAAGTAATTACAGTATGATATTATATATACTATATATAGGGTGGGTATAGTATATATATATATATATTATTGTATATATATATATAGTATATACTATGAAGTATTATTATTATATATACCTATATATAAATATATATTTACGAGTATATATTTATCATAAGCAACAGTATTATAGGAAGATTTCCAGTCACCAAAATATATATATATATTAATATATATATATATATGTATACGTATATAGATAGATAATATATAATATATATAAATATATCATGATATAATAATATATATACAAAAATATCTATAAAAATATAATAATATGTTATATATTATATTACCATATTATATACTATATACATACTAGGATATATTATATACTAAATATTACATTCGCCACCGAGTATATTATTATAAATATAATATATATATGATAATTATATATATATATATACGTAGATGAATTTAAAGATAAATACAATAGAACTAATAAGACTTTTAGTCTATATATAAATATTATACTAGTATATAACTTATATATATATATATACTATATTTATATATGTATATATATATATAATATATAATATATAAATGGAATATTACTTGTTATAATATATAGATATATATTAGTATATATATAATTATAGCTATATATATATTATATATATATAATAGTAATTATAAGAATTATATTAGTAATATATAGTATACTATATACTCAGGTTATATATATATATATAAGTATTGGTATATGAGTATGTATAAATTATATATAAGGTATACTATATATAATATATATATATACTCCTTACAGATTAAATATTTAAATAATAGGAACTATAATAATATATACTCCACTATACTAGGACTATTCCATATAATATACTGGTTATATATTTATCACCCATATAATATTATATGGCACCAATAGAAGTGATAAATTGACTTGAATATTCTCTTTTGTAAAAAATGATAGTGGAGAAGGGTATAGAATGGAATAAGGTAGCAATATATCGCCATAAGATCTATATGAAAGCTTTTGATTGAAATACAGAGAGAAGATTGTGCAGATAGTGATGGAAGGACCTGCAAATGGAATAAACAAGAAGCTGATAAGGATAATAAAGGAAGTATGTATGACACAACCAGTAAAACACGGTTAGAGCGGAGATGGGAAGGGAGAATGGTTTGAAACGAAGAAGCTGGCTAGTCAAGGGCAGAGAAGGGAGCAGTGTTCTGTCCCCTTTATACTTTTTGCGGTTTATATATTTCTGCGACAACTGTCTGAAGACGGATATGTGTAGAGGCGATAGGAATCATCTTTGTATACGCTGACGACGCGAGACGACCGGCTGTGGTGACAAAGGAAACAAATGAACACAAGTTGCTGTGCAACATTCTTGGAATGACCGTTATATGGAGTGAGGGAATGAAAATAAAAAGGGAGGAAGACGGAGGATAATGGACGATATCGAAGAAGGGAGAAACACGCGGAGACTCAATGGATGCGAAGGTACACGTTTAAAAAACAGACAAGACAGATTACAAATATCTAGGATGAATATTCGAGAGATAAGAATGGATAGATTCAGAACTGAGGGAAAAGAATTAACGAAATATTATTCAAAGTTAATTGTTGGGAATGTTGTACCCGATTGATGACCGCAGATTGAGTTGGAGTGCCCAGTAGAGTTAAAATGACGTATATATACACATCCTACGACCGAAATATTACAATTACGGTGTCGGAAGTGTTGGGTACTTAACAACGATGCAGCCAAGCAGATAAATAGAAGGTACGGAAATGCGAGATGTTTAAAGATTCAATAAGAGAGTAACGCTGAAGGGACAGAGTTAAAGAAGTGAATTCAATAACGAGAAGAGTACGGGTACCGCCCGAATAATGGGAATGTATTGAAGAAAAATATGGGGTGACAGGGCATTTGGCAAGGAATGGAGGACTTTAGATACCCCCGAAGATTGCTTAATTGGAGTTACTATGGGAACAGACAGTGGGTTAAGACCAAGAAAAGATTGGAGGAAGGAATGCTGGGAAGAAGCATTACGTCGAGGGTAAAACAATGTGAGAAATGTGGAAAGGACGAAGCGGCAACTATTTGAAGACCTGGGAGTCTGGAGGCGTTTTCTGGAAAAGAAGCAAACACATGACAGGATTCTACCTAACAAGATGGTACCCATTGGTAGAGAATAGAAAGGTGAGAAAGTGAATATATATATAATTATAATAAATACCTATACAAAATATATAATATATTATTATTATAACTATAATACTATATATATATATATAGTATATATATAGTATAAATTATATATAGATATTGATATATATATAATATATATTAATACATAATATATATTTTTTAGGGAAGTTTTAATCGGCATTTGTGAATACCGGGGGGATTTAAAAACCGAATAGTATTATAATATAATATATTAGTAATATAAATATAGTTATATATATATATATAATATTATATATATAATAATATAGCTTATAAATTACTACAATTATATTATATAGTTATATATATAATAAGAAATTATATATAGCGTATATATAATATATAGGAGTTTTTAATTGGAATTTTGGCAAAAATTGCCAAAGAATTGAATCAATAATAATTAAATAACAATAGTAATAAGTAAAAAAAAAGTCTAAATATACTATTCACATTTATTTCCAAATATTTTCAAGGATAAAGGAACTAATTAATATTGACACAAATTTTTATATATTTATAAATAGCATTTTGATCTTACAGAACATCGTATTTTACCCCATTCCTAAGTTTAGTGCCTATAGGAGAGGGGGGGGGGAATGGGTTCTTAACACGTCTACACAGCTTAATGACTTAGCTATAGCCTATAACACTCGATAATTTCGGTAGGATCTTTCAAGTTGCAGATCATCGTTTTTTTAATATAAACTATCCAACCAGAGACTTTGTTTCCGTGTTCTGACCTTATGTGGCATTGTGCCACACAAGCATTCTCTATCTTTAAAATATAAATATTATTAGTTTTATTATTATTAGTTCTATGCATAAGTAAAACTAATTATTTTAAATAATATGCATAAATAATATAATAGCCAACAACTTTCTAAATTGTTACCAATATATTCAAATTTCTACAAGGATGGAAGGATTGTAACTTGGTATAATTTCAATAATTATTACCAGTTTCCATGCAAAAAAATAAAATTTTACTAAATGTACGAAAGTATGCGCAAGGCAAAATTTTATATAATTATATATATAATATATATTATATATATATATATATATATATATATAATATTATATATTATAATATATAATAGTTATAGAATATATATAATATACTATATATATTAGACTATATATATATATTCTATATATAAATAATAATATATATATAATATAAATAATATATATATACCATATTAATATATTATTTACTACTATATAATATATAATACTATATATATAGTATATATATCTATATATATATATATACTTTAAATTATCTTATCGTAAATATCCTAAATATAATATAATATACATATATATACATAGTATACTATTATATATAATATTATGATAGACGTATAGCTATATAATATATATTATATAGTATATGTATATAATACATTGACAATAAAGCGGCTTTATGTTTTTGAAGATAACTGTGCAAAAACATACATGTTTGCTTAACCAATCTAACAGTATCTATTGTTATTGAATGACTTAATATAAATTATTTTAGCACAAAAAGTATAAGAACATTAATATAAATGATTCTGAATGTAATAACAGAAGACACTTGCTAATACTCCCTGTTTAAAGTAAAAAAAGACAAAAAAAAAGTTTTGATTATTTTTAACGTGCATGACTTTCACGGCTTTAAATTAGATAACCTGCTTTGATAATTCCCCTTCATAGTATATTCATATATTATTAGATATATATATAATATATATTTATATGGTTATTATATATCTGTATATAATAATATATATATAATAATATTAATATATATATATATAATATATACTATATATAGAATATATAATTTATTTATGTATTTAGTAGTCTTACCTTACTTTACTTCTCACCCACTGATCACGCCCATCATGGGAGACGGCCACACACGCGTCCGAGGTATCCCGCCGAGCTCCGGCCTCCTTACAGACCTTCAAGAGATATGAAGTATGTTCCAGATTTGCCTGGAGTTTGGGTAAGAGTTAAGAGTAGACAGGAGAGAAAAAGTGCTGCTTGATGATGTGTTTCCTCGCTGACCTTTATCATAAGTGAAAGACACTTTGAGTAGATTGTAATGTGGTAGGTTTCGTGAGTTTTTTAATTCCCGTGTTTGTAATATTGAAATTGAGGTTGTGGGCACGCATCTTAAATTGTGCCAAGAATGAGCTGACTGGCTCTCTTGGTAGCTTAGTATAGAATTATGATGCTATTTTCTGGTGGCGGTGCCCTGTTTAGCTTAGAATGTTGTTTTGGCGTGGTCTTTGCGTCTTAAAGTAGTTTTCTGTTAGTGTCGTAGTTATTTGTTTTTTGGTGTATGATGTATTGTTTGGTGGAAGTGGAATGTTATTTACAGAATTTGGGTGTTGTGTAAGGTATAGAGCTGGTGAGAAAAGTTGGTATTGGTCTGTGATGGATGGGTTTAGAGAAGGGCATTGTACATGGTCCGATTGGAAATCGGTGCTCATGTAGGGGCTATCCGGCGTATGTCATCTGCGTAGGTGTTAGGATTGTGTTGTTCTGAGATGTGGTTTGTGGGAAGATTTTTTTGCGGGGGGGCGGGGCCGCCCCGTGGGGAAAAATACGCTCTAGTGGTTTGACTAAGTTGTTGAACAGACAAGGGGTACCAGTATTGCGCCTTGGAAGGAAGGCTACTCCGTTTATTTGAATGTTTACGGATTCAGCGGGCATTTGTATTGTTTGTCTTGCTAATGTGTGTGCTGTTTACGCCTGGATAGGAAATTAGGAAAATCATTTATTTTATGTCAAGCAAAATATTTTGTTTCACTTTGTTATTTTGTGGATCAAGGTAATGTTTCGAATGCTTTGTTGATGTCGATATGTTATGATTATTGTTGTGAGATGGGTTTGAGTTAGACCGTTGTATTGTGAGTTGTAATCAGATGTTTATGAGCGGGTTGATAGTTGAATGGTTTTTTTAGAAACCGTGTTAAGAAATTTTGTCTGATGATGATGTGGAGTTATTTTGTTTAGTTGTTGTTTTTTTCTAGTAGTTTGCATAGTGTTCATAATAGAGAAATGGGGGCGATATGGTGAAGGATCAGAGGGGTTTTTTCCTGAGTTTTAGTATTGAAGTATAATGATAGCATACTTTCCTAACATAAGTTAGAGGAATATGAAAATAATAGGCTGAATGGAAACATATCCAATAATATTTGTGACTAAATTACAGTTAAGCTGTTCCTAAGGTGACTCTGGAAAGGTGGCTTGTTTTGGTTGAATGTTATTCATGGCAGTTTGCTAAGTAGTTTTTAAGTGTCTTTGTTAGTTTATCTAGGTCAGTTTGTTATTTCTATTTGTTGAGTCGTGGTTGTTTTTATTTACTTGGAGCTTTCGAATATAGTATATATATATATATATATATACTATAGGTAACTAAAGTTATAAACTAAACCAATTGTTACTAAGTACTACTATATATATTAACATATAATATATTATAATCATACATATAGTATAATAGTTATATTAAGGCCCAAAGGCGATATTATATTATATACCATCTTATAAACGTATAGATATATTTACTTAACTTGGAGACTTAATAGAATTATAACGTATATATTATATAGTTTGAATAAATTTACAATCATAACAATATTTATAGTTTTATTTTTATTTATTTTTTCAAAAAACCGTTCAAGTAATTTATTTTGAAACATAGCTTATATAGAAAAAATAGCAAAAATATAATTAATTATAAATGAATAAAAATAATTACGAGTATAAATGAAATATTTCCTATAAAAGAAGAATTTACAATTATATAAAATTTCGTTATTTTTTTATTTTATTTACTAAAAATAAGAGAAAGAGGAATATAAAAATATTTACACTTTTATATGTAAATTTAAAAAATAAAATCAATCCTTCTTGTTAAAAGCATTCGTTAAATTCATTTATAAATGACAGTTGTAACTAATCGGCCATTAACACTATTCAATCTAGTTTTTTAACAACTATATATAGAGTATATATATAGTATATAAAATACGTAGTAATATATAAGGATTATATTAATATACATCAAAGCCAACACGGCGCAGGCAATATTTATAATAAATACTATAATTATAGGCTATAGATAAGGTGAATGCTATATTATATATATAGTATTAGATGATATATATATTTATATAATATACTATATATATATACACCCGGTATATTCTTCTTCTCACTAATATACGCTTATAATATATATATATTATATAGTATATATGAGTCCACGTTTGGCTCAGTGGGTTAAAAAGGGCGTCATTTATCTACATAACTACTATATATAATATTATATCAGATTACAATAACTAAGTATTTATATAATGCATATATATATACTAAAGTATATAAAATTATAGGCTATTATATTATATATTATATATACCGGTTAAATACATATGTAGTGAATATATTATATAGTATATAGGGTTATAGTTAAAATATTATATACTCACCTATATACTCCTATATCAAGTATATATATATATATAAATATAGTACTATATATATATAATATATATATATATTCCTTTTTGTGTGTAAAGACAAGAGGTCTACTGAATTCCCCCAGAATTGGGGAGAAATCGGTCAGGGTCAAATTATAGGTCAGCATGCCCTGAATCATAGCGTTTGAAACTGTGTAAGTTAAAAGAAGTCGAAAAAAGGGAGTATGAATCAGAGTTTACCAATGGAGTACATGTAAGATTGAGCATATCGGTCTAGTCTTGGGTTAGAGTGTTGAACAGAGTGAGAATACTGTTATATGGAAAGACGAGTCTAGCTAGTCCTTCTAAATATATGAACTGTGCGATTGGAGAGTTAAGAAGAATGTTTATTGTAATGGCCATAATATAAAGAGTGTGATGCACAATTTGATAGGCAGAAAAATTAAGAATGTTAGTGAACACGAAAGAATTTGCTAGGCGAAAATTCCTAGACTCCGCCTTTTCAAGGAGGGATGCGTAAGAGAAATCATATCAAATATGTGAAGCATACTCCATACGGAAGCGAAAGACACCCTTGAAAATAATTACAGGCAGCAACGATGGTGTGGAGAAATTTTGAAGGCCCCTTATAACACCCAACCTTGTAGAAGCTTGCTTAGTAAAAGAAATAATGGGATTTTTCCAAGAAAGGCGACTAGAAAAAGAAACATCAAGAATATCAAGAGCAGACGAAGGTTTGAGTCGGTTTTTTGCAAAGATGTTATAATTGTGTGGAAGTTATTATTAAGCAGAGAGATGAAGGACTGAGTTTTTGAGGAATTGAAAAAAATACGTTTTCTCTACTCCAATTTGAAATTTGATGAAGATCAGAGATGAGCTGTTCCCATCCACCCTAATAGCATGGGCTATTTGGAGATGGGTGGGACGTCTTAATTAATGAAAGGAACAATGAAGGATGAATTCGTCGGCTATGTAGTGGATATTTAATGAAGTGATAGAGGAAAGTCATTAATGAAGAGTAGAAAAGATTGACGAAAAGTACAGGATTAAAAATTAGTGAGAAAGATAAAAATAAGAGTGACAAGTCGTACTGACAATCGGATATAAGATTAGAACACACGCGCGTGCGCGCGCGCACACACACACACACACACACCAGCACATCATACTAATGATAATCATAATATCTATATAGTGTACTACTTTAGTACCTACATATATGGTTAATATACTATATATAATATACTGATTATGATATATATATATATAAATAATATATATATATCATATATATATATATATAATATATCATATATATATAAATATATAGTATATATATAATTCCATCATTGTTAAGTATTTTAGTAACGTTAGGGTAAAAATTTATGTATTTTATGCACAAACCAAGGTATTAATAATGTAAATACATATATATACATAGTTATATATTATAGTATAGTTACTATAGTATATATCATATAATATATAAATCTATATATACTATATAGCATTAAATATATTAGTATAACATAATATATAGTATATATATATTTATATATATATATGTTATGATAGTGTAGCTATAAACCATATTTACCGTACTACTATATATCTAGTCCTATAATATAATACCTATACATACCTATATACTAATAGATAGGATACAACCAGTACTTTATAATAGCCGGAGGTTATATAGATATATATATATATATATATATTGCGCTATATATAAATGATAATAATAATATATATAATATGGTATATTATAATATATATACTATAGATATATACTATCTACCATATATATAAGTATCTAATATATACCTAGAGCCTATTAAAATACATATACTATATAATATATATGTAAGTATATAATAGTTTTTATCAATTCAGGTTATAAATATAATGATATATATAGTTATATATACTACGATATGATAAAAATACTTAATCTATTATACTATATATATTATTTTATTTAATAACCTACTATTTATTGTTTACTATATATTTTATATATCTATATAAATAAAGTTATATATTACTTATATAATTATATGATATATATATATAAGTTCGTCAAAAGCGTTGGTAAATATATCTATTATTAATTAATATATTATTATTATTAATTATTAATATTCCTACTCATAATATTTAATCTTATCATCTATATATATACAATTATATATAAATTTTATTATATATTATTTTAATTATTATAACAATATATATATACTATATTTCTATATTTCTATTTTATTTTTATTATATTTATTGTTATTTATATAAGTATAAATATAAATTATTATCTATTATTTTCAAATTTATTTTTTTATACATAACATTTTACTTTAGGATTAGTAGATTCCCCTCTACTTATTGTTATTAACATTTTTATTATATATTTTTATATACTTTTATAAATTAACACCTATCATATTTCTGTAATTCTTCAACAGGAACGGTAAGCTCTTTATCTTTCTTAAATAAACTTTTATCATATATTTTACTTAATAAATCGATTGCGATATCATTGTTATAGCGTTGCGTACCATTAATTTAATTATAAGTATGACGTCCTTTGTGCTTTTCTTAGTTTACTAATTTTATTCTTTATTCTTTGCAAAATATCCTTAGAAAGTATCTTTGTTATTTCGTTTATAATAATAATATTATTACGTATATAAAATATTTTATTTTTATATGAATCATTTATAGTTGAAATATTTAATCGTAAGAAATCAAGTATTTTTTATAATCACACGTTCAAGTCTCAATTTAAGTATTAAAAATTATTATTTCATATGAATGAAATTTTTATTTATTGCGTAGGAATATAATTTCTCTCAAATTTTTGATCATATAATTCAGTATTTCTCCTTTGATCGCAAATAAAAAGCTGTTTAGTTCCAATTATATCCATTATTGTCTCTGATTTTTATTTATATATATATTATTTTTTTATTATTTATATTATTAATCATTAATATATGTCAAAAGTAATTATATAATCACCTGATTTGCCTGTTTTATTCTTAATGAATATGCTTTCATTATTCTTTTTCCTAATTGGATTATTTCTTTAATATTTTAGTATACCAAGATTTCCTACTCTTCTATTATTATTATATAAACTTTTATCACACTCGTAGGAGGCATTGTTCACTTTCAATCCTTCTCCATCGCAGTTACTATCTCTCTCTCTCTCTCTCATATCTTCTCTCATCTCTCTCTCCTCTCTGTTCGGCGTTTCTGTGGATTTTTTTCTCGTCTCAACATTATTTGGTTAGTATATATTTTCTTTATCATTTAGTATTACTAAATATAGGAGTAAATGTTATAAATATTTTCAACCTTAAATATTTTATTAAAATTGGTATTTGGCAATATTATATACTTTTTATAATACTTAGTAATTTTTTTTTTTTTTTTTTTTTTTTTTTTTATTATAATATAATCTCACATTCATTATAATTAAAATATAAATAAATATATAATATATATCATTTATAATAATATAATATATATATATAGATAATGAATAAATAAATTAATATAATAATAATAATATAATAATAATAAATTATATAATATATATAATAATAATAATTTATTAATAATTATAAAATTAATACATATTAATAACTCAATTATAATAAGTTTATATATATCTATATACTATATATAACTATATAAAATAATATAATACCTTTTCCTCATATATTTATTAATATTATAAACTATATAAATCAATTAAATATATAAATATAATTATAATTAATATATATTATAATTAATAAATATAAATAATTAAATAATAAATAAAATTAATTATATATATAAATATAACTCACTTAGATAAATATTATATTATATATAACATTATATAAAAATAATATTATATTAATATATAATATATTATATATATAACATTAAATTACAATTTTAATTATTATAATAATATATAATTAATTAATATAATAATAATATATATATATTACTAAATATAATTAATAATATAATATATATTAATAACCCTTAAATAATAATAATTAATATTTATATATTATTAACTATATATATATACGATTATTATATTATATATAAAGATAATATATAATAATAAATATATAATTTATATAATATAT
The DNA here is from genome assembly GCA_015478945.1 of Trachelipus rathkii. Taxonomy (NCBI): domain Eukaryota; kingdom Metazoa; phylum Arthropoda; class Malacostraca; order Isopoda; family Trachelipodidae; genus Trachelipus; species Trachelipus rathkii. Next base: position 33,307 of record JABUQX010063407.1, read on the forward strand.
CAATAGCTTACCTAATAATCAATGGATATGAATATAATCTACTATAATATAATATAATTCATTAATTAATAAATTAATTATAATTTATATTACATATAATATAGTATGTGAGTAAGGAAGGCATAATATATAATGTATAATAATAATAAATAATATAATAAAATCTTACCTAAAGAATTCTATTAAATTTGTAATGCTATAAGTCTAATATATATACTACTATAACTTTATTATAAATATGTTAAGAATAATAATTATTAATATATAATATAAATTTATTAATATTATTATTAATTAATATAACATAAAAATTGCATAATATATTTTTAAGAGAAAAAGATAAACTCGGTTGCTTGGAATAGACTAAGTGGAAAGATAAGTTAAATATATATAGAGATGATTAAAACTTAACGTAATATAAATTAATTTAAAATTAATCAATAATACTAGATATTTACTTAATGAGAACAAGGTAACTTGATGCACACAATAAATGAGATAACAGGAACGATAAGCAAGGAAAGATAAGGTTAGGAGGAAATAAAGTAAGAGATATATTTCCTATATTTAAATTATATTTATGGAGTATATTAACCTACTTCTAATGACTATAAATTATATATAATCAACCTTGCTTGGCTATCGCCACCTAGCCATGATCACTCTGAATTTTACCATTGTATATATATGTATAAATATCTCGACTACTCTATTATCCATACTTATCCTCAATCTCTGAGCTCACATATCGCTCTCTCTCTTATCATACTCTATAATCATTCTTATTTAATAATATAACTTACTAATAATTATTAATAATAAATAATAATAATATAAATATATAAATATACTCATAATATAATAATTAATATAATTAATATAAACTATAATTTATTACTAATTTAATAAATTTTACTTTAAATATCGAAATAAAATATTAATTATAAATAAGTAATTAAAATAATAATATAATATATATTATAAATCTAATATTATTTTATAATAACATTTTATTACAAATTATATTTTAATATTATACTCTGTTTAAAAAAGATATAAACAATACATTGGACATAACGCAGGATAATCATATATAATATTTATTATATCATATCTATACATAAGTATAGTCTATAAAAAGTAGTCTTTTACCTAATATTTAATAACATATACTAATGGTATTAGAAATTTAAAAATAAATTACAGATCTAGGATTTGATGTAACTATAATATGAAATCATAAATTCAATTTGAAAACTATAATTAAATTATATTATCTATGGTATTATAGAAGTAATAATCCAGAAACTTATACACATTGTATTAATAAAACTATAAATAATGAATATTTTATTTTAATGTAATAACTAATAAATATAAAATATATATATATAATTAATATTATTATTAATATAATAATTAAATAAAATATAATAATAATTATAGTTATATAATCATTTATATATTTTATTAATTTCATATAAATAATAAATAATAATATTTTAATTATATTTAATAAATAATATTTAACTAATAATATAATAATATAATATAATAAAATAATAATATACTCATATAATAAATAATAAATATAATATTAATCTTAACTAATAATAAATATATGTATCTTCGTTATATTATCGTGAAAAGATTATAATGAAAAACTTATATATTATAATTATCATATATTTCTTTTTATATTATACAAGGCAATGTTAGTTAGCATTTTTTATATTATTATATGTATCTATATTAATTTTATTATTATATATATATTTATTATCTTTATTATTTTATTATAATAATGTTTTAATATTTTTTTTATTATTAAATTATTCTATTATATTATTATTATTTATTATTCATATAAATATTATTATTTATTAAATTAATTATTATTAATGAGATTAAATATTATATTTTTATTATATTAAATTTTTTTTAATTTATAGCATTATGTTATTATTAGAATTGTTTCTGTCTGTCTAGTTCAACTTTTATATTGTATAATTTATTAATTAATATGGATTGTAATGCACTTCTAAAATTACAATAGTTAATTTTATTCTTACATTTTTACTATATTGAAATTAAGGATTGTTGGTAACTCAATGTCAGGAACCGACTCTCATCTCCCCGATTCGTAATGAGATAAATTATACTTCTATATGTTATGATATATATCTACGAATATACCATTCATATCTGTTCCATGAGTGTATGAGAACCCTCTGTGTATGTTTGTGTATAACCTCTGTGTTTGTATGATTATTGATTTTGTTACAATTCAGATACCTAATTAGGATTGAGATTTATTGAATTAATTAGTAGTAAGTGTGTTGTTTATATTCTCGCATTTTTCTTTTAATTTATTTATTTAATGTTTTGATTTTTCTTTATCTACATTTTTTTTTTTATTAATATATAATTATTTATATATTTGTATTATTTTTAGATGACTACATTTGTTAGTGAGATCTTTAATGTTCTCTTTGTAATATCTCCATATTATTATTGTTGGTCTTGTCGAATTCTTTGATATTTGATAATATTTATATTTTGTTCGTTTGATAATTAATAATTTTATTTTACAATATTTTATTCTTATATATCATATTAATTTATATATTATAATTATTATAATTTATAATAATATTATATATAATTAATTTTTTTATTATTTATTTAATTTATTATTTATTATTATATATATATTCATTATATTACTCTCCTTTATATTATTTATTATTATTTATATTAATATTATTTTATTATTTATTATTTTATTATTTATTATTATTATATATTATTATTATTTATTATGTTATATATTTAATTAATTTAATTCACATACTCTTATTTTTATATTAATGCAATTATATTTATTAAATATTTTGTAATAAAAAGATTATTATACTATGTATCATGTTTAAAATTAGTTTTTTATATTTATTTTTTATTATTTTATCACTACATGTATTATGTAGGATATTTATTTAAAAGTTAAAATTGTATCAAGCACTCTGCAATTTTGCATTTCCTCAATTTGAAGTATTGTCTCTCTTTGTTCAAACAGTGTATTATATTAAAACAAGAGATGATGGGAACTAATTATATAATTTTGCTTATTATTTTTTCTTGTCAAAATATATAGTTCACATAATAATATCTTTAATTATTACCCTATTTCTAATATATAAAGATTGAATGAATCTCGCAAATGTGTTCATGACGGAATGAGTTGTTGAAAACAAATATACGTGGGCCCTTATTTTGAATCTGTTTGGCCTGAAACTCCATCCTTGCTATCATAAATAATAAATATTTGTTTGAAGTTGGCGCTCGTATGCAATGTAAGCTTCTTCAATATCCTTATGCCCAATAAATCTAAAAGAATAGGGAAATTTTATAGACCTACTGATCACTATACTATGCCATACTATATTTATTTTTTTCTAAAAATACTTACCCAATTTACAACTTAAATGTGTTTCATTTATATGATATGGCAAATAGGCAAGTTCTGAAGAATGATTTATAAAACTCCCGAGACAAGTTAGATATAATAATTAAAAGGTATTAAGGATTTACGTAAATTATGATTATCTTATTAAGTAAGTTTATATAATTAAAACCTACACCTAGTTAATAGCCTATTTAGTAAAAATCTATATATGGATATTAAAATTTGGTAGTTTATCAAAATTTTGCAGTTTAAATTTTTTTTCACTTAAGTAAACATAACATGGTATTCTCATACCCATAAAATTCTTAATTTTGTATGCCATTAGCTATTAAATATTAATTTACTGATTTTTGCTTTGCCTACTGTATCTCTAATATATTGTGATTATATCAAAAAGGTTAGTAGATTAATTTCATAATTTACGATAGTATAACTACACCTGAGCATATGTAATTGAATATATTATGAACGTAATATAGAACTAGATTCCGATGTAGCGGATAATTCCTTACATCCTCATATGGGGTACATTGCAAAATTTTGAAGATTCCCACCCGCTTTCCTATTTTCGGAACGCTCCAAATATCTGTATCCGCGCCAGATATGTGAATATCTATGTGTTACATCACGGGTTCTTGAATCTTACATTTATTTCCTCTCTAATGCAAAATTATACTATTTATAAGCTACAAAATAACGTAAAATAAAGTTTTTCTTCTTTGAAGTCTGTAACAAATAGGCTATTTTAGGTAAGTATTGAATCATTGTTATTCATTTCAACCAATCAATCAAGCTGAAGAGATTTTCACACTATATAACTCTCTAATAATCCACATTATAATTTACACATTTACGAAGAAAGGGGAAATAATGTAGAGATGACATTCCGACTTTGCTGCAGTTACTTCTAAGTCAGAACATCGGCTTTATTCTCGCCTCTGCAATAACGCTCACACATTTCACTTCCTGCACAAGGTTTATTAAGCCTTTACTGGGACTTGAAACACTTGTTCTTGTACGGTGCAATACTCCAGGCCATGAGATCTCTGATTCACAGCACAGACTCGAACCCACTATACTCACGTTAAGCCAACACGGGAGACTAATCATCCATGTACTGTTCCACATCGACTAGGGCCATCTCAACGTACATTCATCGATTATTTTCGTTCAATGAATTGACATCCTATTGTTCACAGATGTACCAAAACACGCAGCACAAAAACTTCTAATGAAGTTCAATTCCGTCATTCTATCAATTCTTCTGACACCGTAACACGCTCCCTAAGATAGATATATACTCTTATCCAGGTCATAGTCTCACTGCTATAGAACTTAATCACAGGTAACAAACATCCCTCATGTAAGACCGTTAGTCCGTGTTAACATCATAAGGAAACTCACAGACATCTATAGCTGATTCTGAACTTTATCAAATGATCCGAGACATTTGATCCACTTTCTCTAGGCATCCAACCATACTATAAAGTTAAATAACAACACTCAGACATTTGTTGCACATCACAGAGAGAATCACGTTCACAACCGAGGGCTGTCCAACTCACCAACCATAACCTTACCCACTTAACTTCGTTTACTGTAAACCCTTTATGTTTGAACACACACTGCCCACATATCTATAATCCAATCTTCTCAAACTTTCTTCAGATGACAAGCCACAAGCTGCGCGGCACAAACCAAGATCAAAAGCCGCATATACTATAGGTAAGGGCACCGACTACCCACTATCTTGCCAACTTTCCGTATTCTAACACGCGAGAATCTTCCTGAAAACCATTTGGATTGGGCCACCATCTAATTGTCTTCATAACACTATCCCATAGTAGAAATTGAATAACCCAAGGAGATATACATATCCTTCCTCACGTCTCCTATATGAATATTACCTATTAATATTAATTACTTAATTAATATTAATAATTAATTGCTATAATAATATATATATTATATAAGTATATATATATATAGATAAATAAATTATTATTATATAGTATTATATATAATATATATATATATTATATATAGTATCTATATTATATATATATATATAATAGAGAGAGTATATTAGTAGTGGAGGTAATATATATAAAGTAAACTTTCTTACGTTTTTGGGTAATATATATTTGAATTTTTTATATATTTTATACACGGATTTAAAATTTATAATATTGAAAAAAATTATATCTTAATGATCGAATTTCTCGTAATTTTTTTTTTTATGATGTATTTTAGAAACTCTCTTTAGGATACTATGTTTGAGAGTCAAACTTATTAGGGGCGTGGCAGGGCTAAATATAGGCCACATTGTAAGTTGTACTTATTATTTTAGTTATTATTATTATTATTATTGATTATTATTATTATTATTATTATTATTATATTATTATTATCTATTATTAGTTATTATTAGATTAGTTTATACATAGCTTAGATTGATAATGATCGGGCATGCTATCTATAATTGTACATTCTTTTATTAGCTTATTTGATTTATTATATACATATAGATAGTGTATATAATCCAGATTATTGATTATTTATTATTATTTATTATTAGTTATTATTAATGTATTATTATTATAGGTATTGATTAGTTGAAGTCGGAGCTGGAGCCGTAGCCGGAGCCGGGAGCTGGGAGCGCGGGAATCGGGAGTGACGCGGAGCCGCGGAGATCGCAAGGGTGTTTTGGGTTAGAACCGGGAGCCGAGAAATTTTTTGAGAGCTAGGAGCCGGAGTCAAATCTAACAAAATCTTTTGAGGGAGCCTGGAGCCCAGGAGTCGGAGCCCAAAAAAATTAGGGCTGCCCAAACCATACAAAATACAAGAAATTAAATAATTTATTAATTTTTTTACCAATAAAAGTATAGTAGGTATTAGTAATATGATAAGTAAATATATATAGTATAATATATGATATATACTAATATAATAGTATATATAATAGTATATATATATGAATATATATATATAGTATATATATATATATATATATATATAGTATAATATATATATATAGTAATATATATAATAAAATATAAAAATATTATATATGAGTGATATATAGATATATATGTATAGATATAGAGTATATATATATAATAGTATAGTATAATTGTGTGTATATATAAATATAGGTAATCTAGTATAATAATTACAGATACGGATATCAAAATCTAAATTTACATGAAACAGAAAGTTGAAGTGAAAAGGGACATAGCGTATATAAGTATGTATATAGTAGTAAGTATATAATGAATTCTCTTGGAAATAGTTCTCTTCTTTCAGAAATTTGCTTATGCATATTTATTAATTCATTCAATGTAATAAAAAGGTTCGGTACTTCTATGATAAATTTTAAATTAATTAAAGTTTAATATCCTTAGAGAAAATCACGGTCAACTAAAGCCAAAATCGAAAGTTACATTATGTACTTGAAATATAGTTACTTCACTCTGCAAGATAAAGTGCCTTTTATTTGTCATCAGTGAAATGTGTTAACGACAATTGATGGGACAACAGTCAAGTTCGATCGATGCACGAAAGGTTTACCAAACTACCCAGTTGTACTCTGGGTCACAATACATATACTGGAATCCTTTAAATTAATGGCGACATTTAAAAACGCTGCTCATTCCAGACACTGCTTGCAATTGTTAAAGAAGAAAGTGAAAGCAAAAGGTAATCAGGGGGTAAAAACCTTTAATTTCCAAAAAGCTCAGACTAATAGTGGAGAGTGTTTTCAGTTGCCAAAACTTGTTATGTCTTTGTAATGTGAAAATTCAAAAATACAAATTGATTATAATGGTTGTTAAAGATATAGTAACCCATTAGTTTTCTTTTTGCAAGACCAGAATTTAAAGCACTGTGTGAAGGCATGGCTTCGAAATTGGAAGTCCCTTTAAAATTACTTGAAAAATATTTGCTAAAATAGTTCTAGAAGAAGCGAAAAAGGGCAAAAAATAAAAAGAATTGCATGAAGAAAGGGATAGCTTGTGTGCATTTAAAAAAATGGAACACTTAATGTAGCAAACGAAAGCTAAATTATTTTGTCTTTATAATAAAATTAGATATGTGGACGAAGATAAAACAATATTTCTAAACGTTAGCAGTAAATAGATACCAAATGCATCATGTCAGCGAATAATCCAGAAATTTTGTTACGGATGGTTTTAAAGGAATTCGAAATATAAGAGGCAAGTAATAGGCTTATAATACGGATAAAAATAAAACATTTAATAACGATTGAAAAAATTAAATAAGGGACAATGTGAGGATATTGAGGACAGGAAACATGGTAAATGTCGGTACTGAGGATCTTTGGTTTTTAATGTCAAACGAAGAAGTAATAGTTGTTGTTTTAGAAATGAACTTGATAAAACTATGAAAAGAACTATGTATCCGATGACGTTTAACATCTGCCAACACATGAATGTGGTAGTTCATAATTTACGTTAGCAAGTGCGCTTGATGGGTGGTCAGCACAATACGTATAACAATAGTAATCTTGTATTAAGCAAGGGGACAAATAGCAGAAGCAGCCCTATCGGCAGAAATTAATGGAAGTTTATCAAGAGAATTCAAGCTGGAAAGTGGCAATCTTAGGTTAAAGATGACTAAATGGGAAGCTACAGATTCTTATGCTCTAGTAAGCTGTCTGCAACTAAAAAAGATAGATTAGAGCGAGTAGTATGATGGAACGCTCCGGTACTCCTTAACTTTCTTTTTCACAGTCAGTGGGAACAAATCGAAACCGCCAAAGAATTAGTAAATCACCCATTCATCAGGAAAACCAAGGTCATAATCAGAAGACTCTGACTGCAGGAAAATATTTATAGAGAATCATTTTATAGAAATGACAAAAATGATATCCATGAAAAGAAGGAAAGAATGTTAACTGATTCAAAATAAAATACTTTTTGTTCGGTCATCTTTTGTATTTCAGGAATTTAGTTCTCAGAACTAGAAGATTCTAATATTAAAATTCATTCTCTATGTGAACTAGTATTATAAAGAATGAATAAGCACAAATGCGAACAGGAAATCTGGGTCCGAGTCAGATAGTTTCAGAGGGAGTTTCATGAAATCCTCATCTTGTAGTACAGGTTGTCAGAGTGATGAAGATTGAAGGAGAGTCAAATTTGGACAGATAAAGTGGGGAAAATTGGGAGGACAGTACAGAAAAGTGGATTAAAAACTAAAAAGAACAATCTAACCAAGTAAAGAGACCAACATTGCAAAGCCTGGAAATCCTCAGAAAAACAAAGGTAGAAATTTCCGACCATCAAGGCATTCAGATGGAATAATGAAAGAATCGCACCGGAAAAATGCAAAGTTAAACGCACATTGTAGAGGTAATACGAATATGTAGTTAAGAGAGCATAAAAGTTTTTCAAGATGGAGATAGACATTTGCGTTTCGCCACAATTATAGCTTTGCCCCCTACTCAATGTGAATGTTGAGCGACCTAACAACAAGACAGCTAGTAATTATTTCTTTGCTCTGTAAAAAATACGGTAAATTCATAGTTCGGATCTACAGGACATCGTTAAAGAAGATTTTATTTGAGATAGATTGTATTTTTAAGAACCCAAGTTGTTTGTGAATAAATTATGATTACAATAATGGACCGCGGCTGTGTCAAAGCCCAGTAAAGAGAAATATTAAATGTCTTTAGAAACGAAAACACTAATAATAATAATATTGTAAACTCTATTATCCAAAATTATATAAGTATTATGTAAAATTGTGTAGCTCTAAAAAATTAATATTTATCTTAATTAGATATATATTATTATATATAATTAAGTATTGCATTATACTACAACTAAACTGCAAAGATTTCAAAGTATGTAACGTAATATATATATACTTTACTTTATTAATTATATTATTATTAAGGATAAAATGAGGATATACTATTCACCCATATAATACTATATAACTATACATAATATATCTAAGAAATGCTAATATATATACATATAATAAAAATATATATATTAATATATATAGATCTGTAAATAGGTGAGAATTACTTAGTATTTTATGATGTATATATAGCTATTATACACTATGATATTAGTTGCGTAATTAAGTATATATTTAGAGTTATCTTACTAGTATTCGGATATATATATATATAATATATATATATATTATATAATATAATATAATATATTTAAAGCTAATTATAACAATAGATGATTATTAGATTTTATATATACCAAACTAATTATTACAGCGATATATATATACTGTACTTATTTTATACTATATATATATATATATATATTATAATATAAGACTAATGTCTACCTTTGTTTTTGGTTTTTATATATAATATCATTATTAATTATATAATTAATTTTTACTAAAATATATACACCAATTATACAATATTTAATACAGATATTAGCATGACATGTTTTATATAAAATCATATAGCGAAGCATATATATATATATATATATTTATAATATTAGAAGTGTATAATAATTATCATAATATATATAATAATATATTCAGTATATACATAAAATAAAATTCTTATTTTTCATACAAATTAATATTTATGACTAACCTCACTCAAAATATAATATAATAGTTATACTAAAAGAATTATACTTAGTAACCTCATTATTATAAAAAAATTGGTTAAATACACAGTTTCATCCGGGATTCGATACAGCTTCTCACTTTTTATCTAAATAAAATATATATAATTAAGATTAAAAAATACAACGTGGCAGTATCTTTTAGAAAAAAGTAACAGTCACATACTATATAATATCTATAATAAAAGTTGTTAAAATATTATTAATTTTTATTCATGATTTTCATTTTTGATCATCCGGTTAAGGTTATCATTTCAGTATGCTATATGTTTATAGTTCAGGTTTATGTTTTTATTATAGGTATATCTGTTATATATACACAAAGAGAATAAATCTTTTAAATGTATATATATAACTAAGATCTTAATCATAAGCCTGAAAAGTCCTGTAACCGGAATAACATCTCTGAACATTGTCAAGATGCTTAGTCTATATACTAAATTATTATTATTTATTAAGCCGTTGAATTAAGGTTAAACTATATAACACTTAGGTTTAATTTTCTTTATAATATTCAATTATTATTTATTGGTAATTAATAGTAAGCTTAGTTATATAAGATGTGTAGGTGACTATATACATAACACCCCATAATTTTTATAATAAAATATAAAAATACTAGTGATGGGACGATTATTTAATGGGTAATACCAATGAGGAATATAATAATAATAACAATGTATTATGTTTTGTTATCTTATTTAATTGAGAATAATTTTATCATTTCTTTTTACACCTATAAATTTGATTAAATATATACATACTTCCAAATAAGATAAGTTAAATCGGTAATTTTTGATACTTACCTAGAGTTTAAAGGTATCTCATTTCTAATGGACCACATATTATATCATAGTTTCAAGTTAAATGGTATTTTTACGTTAAAAATATTGTGTATAAAAAAGGCATATATGTAGCTGTATATTACTAACTATAAAATGTAGAATAATATCTAAGTTATATACTATATAAATACTATATAAAAATTAATATAATATACATATATTATATATATAATACTATATTATATATATATATCAATATACTTATATATATAGGATGGGCTACTACTACTTAATACGTATATATGCCACGACTACTAATAGTGTCATTACTATACTTAGTATAAGTTTTATTTATTATAATATATAGGTAAAGCGTTCATTAGTCTATAGTTTTATTTATATTTACTATATATATAGTATATATATATATATATTTATATATATTATATAATGTATATGGTTATTTGATAATTGTTCTTTTGATTTTCTAAAAAGTTGTATATTTATAATAGCTTTATTTATATTTATTAAAGTATAGTAAGTTTTGCCATTATTATTTATGTGCGTTTTTTGTATTATTTAAATTTTTAATTTAAGTTACGTGATATGTATTATAAAATTTATCTAGGTTCATTGAGTACTCATGTCTTTAATAAATTAAATTATACTACTGAAATTTTTTATTAGAACACAAGGATACAAGATATACAAGATAAAAATTATACTTTCAAAGTTATACTGTTCGTACATGTTATGAGTGCAAGGGAGGAATTATCTAAAATAAATTAGAATAAAAGATATATCTAATTCCACTTTTTCTGTTTTTTTTAGCATTTTCTTTATTTTCTATAAAAATAATATTACATAGTTTTTTAAGTCCTCATAATTTTAATTCCATAGAAATTTTACTGGGATATCAAATTTTTGGAAGATAAAGAATTGACGCATGTTTTACATTTTTGTAGAAATTTGAAGAGAAAGAAATTTAATGATTTCGAGTAATATGTAAAGTGTAGATTAACTTTCTTAACAGATTATATACTAAGAGGTGTCTGGAAATGAATGCCGCGAGAGGCCTAGGTAGCCAAGAGCTCGCTGTGATGTCCGGAAGCTGCGAGACGGAGCAGTTAAGCAGTATTAAAAATGTAAAGTCCTGGAGCCGAAGCAGGTTAATTTTAAAATTTGCAGGTAGCCGGAGACGGAGCCTATGGAGATGGGATCGGAGCATCATAATTTTAAAAAGGATGGAGCGGAGCCAGAGTCGAAGCCTGAATAAAAACTTACAGTGCCGGTTCCAAGAGCACTAGCTCCACTGATTGTATTATTATTATTATTATTAAATAATACATTCTAATAATTCTATTTACCACCCACTGCTTATGGTTATGCCCTGCTGTCCCACTCACACGCAAAAAAATTGTATGTTTATGTATTCGTATTATATATTATTAATATTATTATATTCTTATGATTATTATTATTAAACTCATTGTTAAAAATAGATTAATTATAATAAATTAAAATTATCTAACTTAACTTATTAATTTATTATTTTTAATAAGTAATTATTATTATTATTATTATTCTTCTATTATTATTATTATTATATTATATATATTGAGGTATAAATTATTTAACCGTATATATTCACAATATAAGACTTAATAATTTATATAATTATTTATGTTTCTTTAATTATTGCATATATATTATAATATCTTTGGCTCTTATAATAGTAGCTATATATATATATAGTATATATATTATTATTAGGGGGCTGTTCACTCCATATTATTATATATATTCGGTTATACTTATATCTATAAATAAATATATATTATAATATTAGTAATGTAAATATATAAACAATGTGTATGTACCTATTAGTATTCCTTTTTAGGAAATATAGTTTAGTACACTATATTATAATTATATATATTACTATCTAAAAGTTTGATTATAATTAATCTAATTAATTATTAATTATCTCCATTTATGCAATAAAAATTAACCATTATATATATATCTACAGGATTAAGTCCTTAAATTAATATATCTAAGGTATATATATCACGCTATATATATCAATATTAGTATCAGGTATATATTAATATTGATATATATATGATGTTATTATGTTTGATTATATTATATAATATAATTTATTATAAATATATATTATACTCATACAATATATACTAAGTAGATTAAATTATATATCATATAAATACATTAATAATACTGTGAGTGAGATATGGCCAATATATTCTTGATGGATAGTATAAATAAACGAGGACTAAATAAAGGGCCACTAAAAATTTCTTATAAATATATAGTAATTGTTTATATATTGTAATATATTATTATTTAATACTATATATATATTGAGTTATTACTGTACTTTTTATTATTATCCTAAAGTTTTTTTATTATACTTATATCATATTAATTCTTTATTATATATTAGAGCATATATCTTAATTCTATATACTATTATTAATAATATATTAATTTATATTATTTTATTTAATTTATTGATAATATATAATAATAATTACTACTTATATATGTATATATATAGTATTTATACATATAATATTTGTAAGAGGTACTATGTAAATATTATGTATATTTTCTATAACTTAAATAATAATAGAGACTAGTCTAATATGATATCTTTTATATATTTTAATTATTATTTATATTCTTAGATTATATAATTAATTTTTTATATTATAATATTACCCTATGAATCTTTATAATATAAAATATGGGATATAAAATTGGCTGGTAACGGTAACGTAGCTAATATATATATATATATATATATATCTATGTAATTTAACCATTTATATTTTTTATATATATTATAAAGAATAGAGTCCTAATAGAAATTATTTAATATATAATAATATATCATTCATATATGCTCTACCAATACTTCACTACATTTTTAATATATATAGCCTATTATATAATATATATATATATCTAGTATAATATATATAATAACTAATATATATATACAAATTATTAAAGTAATAATTTTAAAAAAAATATTTATACTTAATACTATTATACGTATATATATATATAGGACTAATACAATATAAATATTTTATTATATATATCATTAATATCAAGATATATAAATATGATATAATATTATTTGATGTACTTTACTTTCACTATTATTATGTGTGTGTGTATATATATTTCTACTTAGTGATATATATATATTATAGGTATATTTACCGTGGTTCATTTTATACTATTATATATTAATAATAAATATTTATTGAATGATTACGTATGAGGTACTTATATATATATATATAGATAATCCTAATATGTAGTGCATAATATATATTATATTGTATTTATATTATAATACTTTAATAAATTATATATAGTTATAGTTATTAAATTTTTATAGAGACAGTAATATTCCGCAGTATATAGATGTATATACGCTAGAAATAGAATTATTTCGAGCTCCTATATATATTATATATTATATATATTATATATATATATATTATATATATATATAATATTATATATAACATATATATTTGTTATCTATATATATCTATATTATAATTATAGTATATATATATATATATATATATATACTACTATAAGTAAACTTTAGTACTCAGTACCATCATAGATCTATAATATTAATATATATTATTATATAATATAGAACTAATAAATGACAAACTTATATATATTTATATATGGTATACTAATATTATCCATATTTAAGATAGTATAGAACACAAAATAATAGCAATATATAATATAATATATATATAATAATATAATATTATAAATAATTAATAAATAGTATATAAATTAAAGATAATATAATATTAAATATAATAATATATAATTAATATTCAATATTATATAATAGTATATATTATATATAGATAAAAAATTAAATATAATAATAAAGTTATTATACTTTATTATTATATAATCTAATATTATTATAATATAATATATAATATAATAAATATAAATAAATATTATTAATATAATATATATAATTAAAATATATTATTATATAGTTTGAGTGTAATATATATAAAAATATAAATATAAATAACTATTAAAATAATAAATATATATTTATAATAAATAATAAATATATTATATATATAACTAGTAATAATAGAAACAAAATATATTATATAATAATATGATGATAATATATAATATAAAATTAATATAAAAATTAATAAAAAATAAATATAAGTTATATTATTAATATAATCACTTATAATTAACAATTTATTATATATAGTATAATATATATAAATATTAATATATATATATTATTTATTATATATATATTAATTATATAATAATATTGTAGTGTTTTTGTTCGTGATGCTGATGTATGTATGTTAGCTATCTTTCTATTCCGAAAAGGTTTTTATGAGCATATATAAGATTACCATACAATAGATTAGCACTTAACGCTTCGATACATCATTAGATAATCTATCGAATGTATATTGTGAAATTACCACTTTATATTTACCTATTATTTATATTAACTTAATTATATATTAATATAAATTATTATATTAATATATATATATATTTTATATATACTATTATATTACTATATTATTTTTATTCTAAATTTAATCATATTTATATTATCTTTATATATATAATTATTATATATATATATAATTATATTATAATCATTATATAATTCTTATATTATTATATATAATATATTAATTATAATATTTATATAATTTATATGATTAAATTTTATAGGCATAGTATTATATACCTATTATTTATATATATCTATATTAATTATAATATTAATTATTTATATACTTATAATATATTCATTTATTATATATTTTATATATTATATATAATCATTTTATTATAATTATTAGAAGAATAATTTATGTATTAAAAAAATCACCCTATTTGGAATATATAATAATCTAATGTGAGTTATTTATTACCATATCTAAAACCTTTAAGATTAAAAATGCGTAGTCCTATGATTATGAAGGATATTGTAATACAATAACTAACAGTGTTAATATAGGTACTATAATTGATTAGATCTATATATGTGATATTAATTGTGTTGGGCTTATCTTTATGGCATATATGTCAAATTAGATTTAGCCAGACTCTAAAAATTGAAGTTAGTATGTTTTAAAGATAAACTGATTTTCATTATCATTTTGTTAATTAATTATAAGCTATGTGAGTCAATTAATGACTATATATAATTATAGAGAGAGTGACATTGTGACCTCATTATTGTGTAAATGTTATATGTAGATACTTTGATAGGTATTTAATGTGAGTTATGAAAGTTTGATACGAGAAAAGAAAGGTCTAGACATCTTTTTATATATATTATATTTAATATTGTTACCATTTTATAATATCAAGGAAAGTTTATTATTGAATGCGAGTAGGTATGTAGAATGTGTTCAAGAAAATATGCTATTCACAAATTATATTTTATTAATTAATATATATATATGATTATATATATCATTTAATTATTAATATTATATGTGAGTCAGTATATCCTATCCTAGAATAGAAGTATATATCATTCGCCAAATACCATTAATCTCCAATAACTACTTAATTAACTAGCTAATCAAGGAATCGAGATATCTTGCCTGGAAAATGTCCATGGTTCAATTTAGTGCGAAAATATGTTATATATATCACAAAAAAAAAAATTATATTCTTTAAATAATCTACAATTATAGTCAATACAGTAGAATGTATTACTATCTTTCTCTAAACGTAAATTATCATATATTATTATGGAATGTATAATAATGTATAAATATAAATTAATAAATAAAGAAAAATATTATTTGGCTATTACTATACTATATATAGTAATATGTAATATATAGAGTGTCACTATCTAGAGAATCCTTTTTATTGTGATATACTCGTTATAATATATAAATAATGTACCTCATTCTATATATAAAATTTTGCTATCCTTATTTTAATATCATTAAAGACAATAACTATACGCAAGGGTTAAACCTACGCACCGATTGCGCAGGTAAGTACGGTCGGTTCACTCTCGCTCACATATATAACTATATATCATACGGGGAACTATCACGTGAGTGGAGTATTGGATGAGTTACTAATTACCTTTCTACCATCTTTACTGATCGTGTGCGACGCTTGTAGTTACTCCGGATACATCCGTTTTTTTATAGGTTATTTAGGATAGTTATTCACGCTGAGGGCGTTATTACCTTGTCCTCACTACTTACCTCTCAGGCGCTATTGGAATAAACCGGCATTCACCCTGTGCTTCACGATTAATACTTATCGCTTACGGCTCTAGAGTAACGCCCTAAATATATTGCCTGAGTGTAGATAATTATTATTAGAGTATAATTTATATAATATATATATATAATTAATATTATAATATATAATATACTATAATATATCTCAAAAACTACCTCACCTACCCATCTTGGATACACATAACTATGAAAGTAAATTTAATTCCAGTAATATTATTATCAACTTTACACATTTTATAAATTTGGAGTGGTTATAAATTTCTTTATTGCTTTGTAGAAGAAAAATTTACAAATATTAAAGAAGGGAAGACCATATTCGTTAAGGTTTTGATGAATAATTTGAAGAATATATCAATATATCTGAATATGTAATAATATTTTTGACTTTTTATAAGTATATTAATTGTAAATATACAATCTATTATCTTATTCCTCACCTATTATCATCTTAATAATTCTTATACTTTCTCTTTATTATATTATATATATTATTATATTTTACTCAATAACACTAATATATACTATTTTTTTCATTCTCTTTTCGCTATATATTATTTGATTTATTATACATTATCTATTCTATACATTCATTTAACTATCATTTCACACGACTCTCTTATTCGCATCATCTACCACTTTCTCCGCTTTAATCTACTTCTGCACTCATGTCCTCCTATATTCTTATTTCTATTCCCTCTCTACATTACAAGACGCTCAGGACGGATTTTACATCATCTTTGGATATAATTTGCTACTATTTTTTTTTTAATAGAGTATAATATTTAGCAGGTTTGTATTTATTATTTTGGATCAATGGTTTTTTTTCGTCGGGCACAGTGCTTTATCATATAAATTACTTACTTATGTCCTTTTTTAGTATAATTTAAATCTAACCTATATAATTATTCACTAATCTACTATATATTAATAACTGTATAGATATATTATATATATCTTTCTTATATATACATTATTTTTATAGATATTCTATTATACTATAAATATTAATATATATATATATTCTATATTATTAAACGAGTTTATATAATATTAAAAATAATTTATAGATATTTTGAAACCCTCTAAACACTATTCCAGCATTTTTTTCGAATTACTATTTATTCTATATTCTTATGTTTTATCTTCTAGACGGTCTAGTAAACACTATAAAACGGTGGAGACCTTCCATGCCATCATAAGTTGTCGAGCTATGCTGTATGATAGCACACACAGCTACACAACTAGTAAACAGTCTAATGTAGAATTTTTCATTATAATTATTATATGTATCGATTATTTACGTATGTTATAAGAACTACGCATGCGAATTATATCTTGTTCAATTTTCGATATGTAATGCATAGAGATTAGTGGCGTGACACTTTCTTTGTATTATTTAGATTGAGAGATGCTTAGAGCAAATATGCTTCTTTATCCTTTCGGTTCTAGCTATGATCTTTATAGGTCAGAAGTCTATCGAAGTATCTCAATGGAAGCTATTTACTTTTAGCCGCTAAACAATTCGGAGACGCTTGAAGTTATCATCGTTCGCCTCATTGTTGCTATTTTCCAGTAATAATTATCTACGGTTCGCTGCTGCCTCACCAACCTCTATCTTACTCTTGGATATAGTATCCCTTAAGCTCATTAGTATTCACTTAATTATATTCAATAAAATCTCGTAAACATTTCTTTTTGTTTGTGTACGACATGGATTATATATAGAACAGTAGGAAAAATAGACTATATTTGTAATTTATATTGTAAAATAATGTATCATTAAAATAAATTTATCTTAATATATTTTATAGTTATTAATAGAAATATAATATCGGATTATCCATTTAAGTATTAAATATTTGTTGGGATTATTATAATTTAATTATTATAATTGATGACATATTAGTAATAACAGTAAGGACCTACCACCTCCCTATGATTAATTTATATATATATAATCAGAAAATTATTATAATCATATATTTATTTAAATATAAATATATGGGATATATATATATATATTAAGGGGACATAGTATTTATATATATTATATGCCAGATATGAGGAGAAATCAATTAATATCTTATATATACAATTATTAATAAATTATGATCAGGATATCTTAATCTATGATCTTCAATAATATATAACCTACATTATATAAGATAAATTTAACTAACTAATTAAAGTCTAAATATATAAACATAGCATATAGTAATTATATATTCTATATAATTAATATAATATATATATATTTATATAAATTATAGCGTAATAATAAGCTTATATTACTACGTTAATTGGAACTGTGCAACTTTGGACTTCGACATCGATGAATTCGAAACAGACTACAGATAATACCATGAATAACTATTTACCTTGCATTATAATGTGATTATAAGGCTTGAATCTTCTACAGGTAAGTTCACATTAAAGAAGATATTGAGAAATACTATCTATAATATTAGTCTATTTAATCATTATACTAAATAATCTAAGCTTAAAGGGTTGGGTTGGTAATTTTTAGAAGACCCTGTTATAACAAACATAAACAGTGGACCTTGAGTCTAAATTATCGATCTTACACAACACAAATCAATAGGACACAGTGATGTCTAATTACTATATGGTGCAGTCCCAGACCTCATCATTTTTTCATTTGAGAACCTGGTGAAGTATTTACAGCAAAACACTAAGAGTGAAGGTGCAAAAAGGACCAATTTAAATATTCTTTCTGAACATATTATACTTTACTCGAGAGCGTGAAGCTTGATGAATATCTTCGATATGTTCACATCAATATCCACTGACTCTTAGTCTAATATATTTAATTTATAAATTAACTTCCAGAGTTCAACATTAAGATTTGGGAACTTCTAAATATTAGCATTTCACAAAATAAAAAAGTTAAATTCTTGTTTTTTACCAGACTATATACATATTAAACAAGTAGGGACCTTCTTGAGCTTACAACTTTCGATGCGATCTACACTCAGTCATCTAGGCCAAGGTATCTAATATTTATATGTCAATCCAGACATCATCCACTCTTTCATTTGAGAACCCGTCGTATGAGATCGAATTACATCTATCGCATGATGTAAGGCGACCGACAGAACATTAAATTCAACATATCTTTGCGACTCTATAATTCTTGAGAGCGTCAGTAAGCTTTTTTGAAATTCGCAAAAGTGGAATCACAAATACCATATCTATGCTAATGATTAATTATTATAAGTAGTTACAACGTCACCCAGAGTCTCACCTATTTACTAGCACTTCCTTTGAAAGAGATTCCATCTTTAATATTGGCCATCTATATTTACTATTATATATCATTCGATTCTTTTTTTTATTTTTCGTTTTTAATTTTTTTGTTTTTTATTCTTTGACCTGTAATCAATATCACACACGTAGACCTTGAAGTCCATATTTCGATGCCTACAACACGCATCCTAGACCATTACGTTATTTCTATCTATTGATTAGATCCTTAGGTCCAGTACTCATCAGTCATTCTTCTCTTTCTCTTCTGCTTTGTAGACCTCATTTTTTCTCTGTTGTTATACTCAGTATCATAACTTTCAATATATCCTGATTAGGGATGGGCACGTCAATCCTACCTGGATAAGTGAAGAGACAGACCGTGAAAAGAAAAATTAAAATTCATGGGGACTTTGCTGACTTATTAATACAAATTTTGGAAAGGAGAAACGTCGATCACGTTTTAGAATCTGAAATTCGAAAGTTTGACACACATAATACTGTCGATAACTCTCTATTATAATTTTGCTATAAGGTTTCAACTCCAGAGTTCAATCTTTAGTATTGACCACTCTCCTCACTATCTCGCATTTTAAACACAACAAAACATGACAATAAGTTTAAATTCTTGTTTTTGCAAGACCAAAGTAACACAAAAACGTGGCTTGTGGGATATTCTTTAATAATTATTCGATGTGCTTACACCACATGTCATTATGATTCCATAGTTTAATTTCCTAGAATATGATCTTACTGTGTCAAGTCCTTCTATTACACCTCATTCTTATTTTGACCTCTTGAGATAACGCCCTTTTTGAAAATGACAACTCCTGAGCAATAGATTGAACGAGAAACAAGAAAAAATTAAAATATACAATATCGCGACATATAGTGTTTAGTTATATTCTTGAGAGCGCTCGAACTCCTGACTGAAAGATATTCGAGGGAATGTGTACACTTAAAATTTCAAATCTTACGGACGAGTACTATCTAATATGCTTTTATTTTAAGGTTCGGATATCTGTCAGAGTTTAATATTTATATTGAGGAACTACTTAATATTTATGCAATATAGGGATTACACTAAATAAAAAAGTTTATAATAATAAGTTTTGGTAACACCTGTAATAAATCAACGTGGACCGGTCCCTGAGTCTTAACATTTCGGAGCTTCACACACAATCTCAAGACATATGATTTTCTAATTAATTATCCGGTGGCTCCAAGGCATCAGCATCATCAATTTTCATTTGAGATAACGATTCTTTGTTTAGATTAAATAAATGATGGAATTATTTCTCTTGTGTCTACATAATACCCATCTATGCAATAAAGAACAATGTAAACGATAGGCCTGGGATGAGACACTATCTGGCATGGATAAAAATGAAACGATGTGCTATGGAGAGTTTTAAACACTTTGAGAGGCTGAACTTTTTTCCTAAGGATACTGGGTCACGTTGTGTATGATTCTTAAGAGTAATATTCGTATAATCTATTACTAATTTTGTAAATTATATTATTCACTCAGCTGTTATTTATGCAAATGTTACATTTCCTATATAATTTATTAAATGGTATTTATTTCAGTAATTGAATTATTAGGTAGTGTACATTATGATGTAAAATATTTAATTTTATTTTTTGATATTTTTAGATTTATTTACTTCTTATACCATATTATATCTTAATAGCTTTAATGAGTTTAAATACTATACCTTGCAATATCTGTTATCTAATATCTATTTTTTGGTATAATGATTTAATATGTTATAAATATAAATTAAATATAATTTATATTGGATAATATCTTAACAAAAATTAGTTTTAAGGAAAAATAATAGTTACACCAATCTATCAAATTTTGGAATAATATAGGCTTTCTATACTTACGAACGGATACTATTCTATCGAGATATTAACAGTATGTAAGTCTATTAACACAAAAATATAAGATTTGAACCTGACACCCAGATTTGATTTCTGTTAATATTTTTCTATGTTTCATGAATTCTGAGATTGGAGCATCAAATAATCACGGATGAACTTATGTTATATAGTAGGTATTATAAGAGGTTCATCTCCCCAGAGTCACTCACTTTCTTTGGATTTCTTATCGAGTCGACTACTTTCACTTCGTCATCTAATATAAACATATACAAAACATTTCACATAAAGTAGTATATAAATTCTAAGCATTGTCTTGCATTTGACATTTCATACCGATTTAGACTATTGACCCTGTGGTGTAGCTAAAATCTTTCATGGATTGTGCTTACCAACAAACAACGTTCATAGGACCATAGTTGATTCTAAATTAGCTATATTGTGGATACCCAAAAGGTCCCAGACATCACCATTTATCCATTATTTTTAATGAGATATTACTCTGCTTTAGAATTGATATATAAATTTATGGGCTTACTGCAGTACGAGTACAGATCAAAATTGAGGAGGAATCATTCTTCTCATAGACCACTTTAAAGATTTATAATATCTTTCGCGATGCGTGAGAGGCATTTGATAATCGAAATGGGTCGCAAAAGTTGGGCAACAACATAATCCAGTCTGCGATCATTCCGGATACTATTCCTAGATAATGTAGGATCGGTATTTAGTTATATAGGTTCAACTCCTCTTGGTCAGTATGTTCGAATGTATATTTAGATTTGAGAAAACTTCTTATAGTACATCATAATTAGGAAAATGAGAGATGTTTAATTCTCGTAGTTTTTTTTGACACTATCGCAACAATTACAAACGTAGACCTTGAGCTAAATTTTCGATTTGTTGCGTTTTTACACACTAAGCTCATATCGCGACCATATGTGGACTGGTCTATCATTACATTATTCTCATCGCCATCAAGTTCCCAACTCATCACTTTTCATCTTGCAGAATCCCTTCTTAGATGAATTTATTAGCTTATTGAGCGAGACAGACATAAATCTTAAATATCATACACTTCTATTGAACGATACTATATTCTTCTCTATGCGAGCGTGAACTTTGATTCTGATATCCTTCGAAACGTGCCACTCATAATCTACTCACGATACTATCTTTATATATATTCATTAAAGGTTATGATGCAGTAGTTCTCATTATATTATTTTTATCCTATTTGAGAACTTCTCTAATTTTACATAGATTTAAACTAAAAGTTTTAAAATTCTGTCTTTTTGGAACACTCCTGCTAATAATTCCCATAACGGGCCTCCCCTTCTGAGCTTCACAATTTCTGATGCCTTACCTAGTTTATCATCGCGGCCTATCCACGTTGACTTCCTAATTATTTATATCGGTCTCTCCAAGTCCGCACGACATTCATCATATTTTCATTCGTCTCTTTCTGAGACACCTCTACTTTCAGAATTGAACCTAACTCTCTAGCCATGAATCCTCTTCTCGAGTACTAAGCCTCACAATTGCTAACATCTTCTATCTTTCTCTCCTCTCTCGGTCTCTCCTCGACACATACTCTCATATCTATTACTCTCTTCGATCGACACGTGAACTTTGATGCTGAATTAGAAAGTGAAAACACAATACACGAATACTATCTAATTTTTTTACAGGTACTCTCAGAGTTCAACATTAAGATTCGAGCGCCCCGCTTAAAATCTACGGGAAGCAAAATTTTACTTTCAAAAAATTTTTCGACTAGTTTTATTTTCCTGCTTGCTAACTTCAT
>JABUQX010063408.1:0-20000 GCA_015478945.1 Trachelipus rathkii
ATTACCCCAAATATTAATATTATTTTGTTTTTAACTAGAGATAAGAGCTGTTCAGTCTTCACTAGTTCATATTTTATAAAAGCATATAAGTAAAGAAAACTAAGAAATTAATAGTATAGAACATAGAAGAATATAAAATGCCGGAAATATATATTTTTTTCTGAGTAGGGTGACATAATATATATTGGATCAATCAGAAATATAATAGTTATAAGGAGCCTCAAACTTAGTGGAGGTTAGGTAGTACCGGTGAGGGTGAGGTGATATTTGCTCACAATCATATATATCTAGTGCTATGGACATGACCTTATAATAGTTACGTAGGTAATAATAAATAGCTCACACGGAAAACATAGATATAATATGACTACTATAGAGGAAAATAAATTGTGTAAAGAAATATGATGGAATAATAGTTTTTTTTTTTTTAATAAAAAATAAAATGTTTAAAAGTTAAACATTTCAGAGGATATTTAGTATTTTTATTAAAAGAGGAAAGGAAGTATTAAAAAGAATAAATTAAAGACATAAGTAATAGATAATAGTCACTCAGTATATGAGTACTAATATTGTAGATAATAAAGCTTGAAGAGTACATTCATTGATCATGACATAGCAAAGCTGTCATATCGATCATAAACCTTATAAAATAAACTTAAGTACTCAAGACATATAAAAAGTATTACAAGATCAAGCGAGGATAAAAGCTTATTTATTTCTTAATAATAGCTTAATACCTGTAGAAAGCACACAAAAAAACAAAAAAATTAATTTCTTTTTTATTTATAAATATTCGATTAATATTGAATTAGTATAAATATCAGAAATGCTATTAAAAATAGCATTTGCAAAGTTTAAGCCAACTTTACATAGAGCGATAAATGAATTATTCCGACTACGGTTAGGATTTAGTAACTTAAGGATCCTATAATTTAGTATTATAAGATAATATAATATAAATAGTTAATTAATATATATTATATAGATATATTAGATAGTTATAAATATATATAATATAATATATATATTAATAATATACTAATATATATATATTTGTATTATATAATAATATTATAGTAATATATTATATATATATACTATAAAAGATACTATAGTATATATTATAATATATATATAAATATTATATATTATATATGAAGTAATTACATATAGAATATATATAATATATATATATATATATATAATATATATATATAATATATATATATATATATTTTGAATATCATATATATAAAATAGTCAGCAGGGTATATACATATGTTATAATATAATATAAGTAAAATTAGCTTATATATATATTAGTTATAAAAGTATATGATGAGAGACACATATAAATGTATATAAAATAGGATTGTAACTAAGGGTGGCTCTACTGTTAATTATATGGATCCTTTAACGGTTCTTTGTGTGAAGATATTATGTGTTAATAATGGAAAACATATAGGTAAAATTTACCCTCAGTGAAAGAAGATAAGTTATTCTATTTTACTATTTATTACAGTATAATGGTGGGGATGAAGCCTGCGAATAAATTATTTCTAATTCGTTTTCTGTATAAATTTTTATTTAGATTTGTTAACTAGTTGTTTAATAATTTTATTTTGTAATGATTAACGTGTATTACTATTATTAAAATAAATGTTATTGATAAATAATTTTTATACAAATACTTGTATTTAAATATTGTTATTATAAATGAGTTTTTAATGGAATTTTATTACATAGCACAAAATCGAAGTATTAATTGAAGTAAAGTTTGTTATACCACGTGATGGTGTTTGCAATAGTGATTTGACGATGGAGG
The DNA here is from genome assembly GCA_015478945.1 of Trachelipus rathkii. Lineage (NCBI taxonomy): Eukaryota > Metazoa > Arthropoda > Malacostraca > Isopoda > Trachelipodidae > Trachelipus > Trachelipus rathkii. The sequence goes on from JABUQX010063408.1 coordinate 1,826, forward strand.
TTAGCTGATAAATCATGGGGTATTTTTAATATTTAGAAATTTGGATACCAGTATAGGTTATGAGGTTTCGTATAATGTAAAACGTTATGATTAGGGTTAGGTAGAGTTATGGAGTTTAGGTTATAATGTTAAAAGTATTAGTTAGAGGGTTAAATCTGAAATATAAGTTAAATTTAGTTATGAGGGTATGATTATGATTTATTTGGGTAGATTATTAGCTAATATTACTTAAGATTATAGATATAAATTAATTGTTAAAAATTTAATTAATTTTAAATTTTTAATCACACAGATTATATATTGATGTCTAATCAACTCACAATATGGCATATGAGGCTCTTGCAATGCCAAAACTAATTAGATGAGTCATGGAACTTAAAGTACGATCGGAGTGTTATAATTTTAAATATATTCGAATGAATTATAAAAAATAACAAAAAGTGAATGTGCAATAAAGATGAATTGATTCATCACATATTTGGCGTAAGTATGCCGTGCGTAAAAGAATGAAGGAAAAAATCAAACTATTTGAAATAATATTAAAGGATATTGCAGAATTTTAAACATACACACAATATATATATATATATATATCATAATATAATATATATATTATATAATAAACCATAATATATAAATATATATAAATATATACTAAATAATATATATAAATATATATAATATATATATAACCTTTTATAAATGGAATATATATATATAAAAAGGAATATAAAATTAAATTATAAAACTTTAACTTCCATTAAATATATTACCATTAATGTAAGTACATTTTTTTTTACAAACATTTTAAAAATTTAAAACTAAGCTGTATTAACAATTTAATGGACTAAATTTTTACTGTTTCAACTGTAACAAAGTACAGGATTTTATGGCTATATAATTTGAGCCATATATATATATAGTTTTATACCCTTATATAATAATAAATTATATATACCTATATATATATATATTATAATAAATAAAATATAATATATATTATATATATAATATATACTCATATAATGAACCTATATATAATATATATAATATCAAAATAGATATAATTATATATACTTATATACTAGTATATATAACCAATAAATACTTAATATACACAATGCTATAACTATATTAATATAACTATTATATATAATATAATATATTACAATATATTAGTAACTATACTACTAATAATAATATTCATTTAAATCACTCACTAATAATAATGACTATATATCAATCCACCCTCTCACTCAATATAATTGATACTAAGACATTGTAATCCTAATATAATATATATATATATATATATACTATAATATATACTACAGTAATATATATCATCGTATATATATATATATACACATATCAAAATAGTATATATATATATACTATATATATATATATAATATACTACAGTATATATATATTATCCTCCAAAGCGCATATAATTGTTATACAGCTCTAGTTGTAAAACCTTTCCTCACTCTTGGGTAAACACAATTAATAGCATTTACATAGCGTGTGCTGCTTTTTTCTCGAAAATGCCATTTCCATTTTCATGGCATCTGTACTACCATTTAGTTTTTGACATACACGTAATCCTAATATAATTTTTGGTGAGACAAAAATTTCACTGCATGACAATTTGAGATATTTTTTTAATATAATAAAAATAAAAATCTTTGAAAACTGTTAATAAAAACAAATCCTAATATTTATTTAATATTATGTTAAATCTTACTTAACCAACTTATAATTAGTATTTAACGCTTACTAAACGGCTATGTTACTTAATTTATTTCACTTTCCATTTAACTAAAACTTATATTAGTAATTTTTTACTTCCCATTATTTCCATACTAATTAAATAACTTATTAGAAAAAAAGTTCAGTCTTTTAACGCTATGAGCGTTGCTGTTCATTTGTGTTTCGATTTAGTAGAATTTTAAAATAAAATCGGCTTTGGCTTAACTGGATGCTGATAATCAACAAAGAGCCTTAGTAGTGGAAGAATACCTATATATAATATATATATACTATTTATTATTGATGTTCTATCTGTCACTTTATGAATATATATCCAGTATACTATAATAATAATATATATATATATATATAATATATATATTATAGGTGTATATACTATTATAGTATAATAGTATACTATTATTAATACCTCACCTAACTATATATATAATACTATATATATATATTATAGATATAGTATCAAATAATCGACATAGATTAAATATTTTGTGAACTTGCTCATGTCCCCCTCTGAGACAATCTCTTTCTTACAGAAAAGTATTCCACTAAATCTCTTCAGCCTCTCCTCAATGAGATCTTTTACCGCTCATACCGCAGAAATCAAACCTTGTTTGCTCCTCTACTTTGCATCCTCTCTAGGCATATTTCATGTCTCTTTCCTTTAAATAATAGGAGGCACCCAAACTTGTGCAATACTTCCTGCTAATACTGGCCTAACATAAGTATAATACAGTTTACTTATACACGTTCCTTGCTCATTATAAACGACAGTTGCGCATTATTAAACACCTAACATGCTTATTAGCTTTATTCTTGCTTCGCAAACACTGATTAGCTACTTCAAATTAATATACTGCTTATAACACACCTAAATCTTTCTTCTTAGGTCCACAGAAATCTAGCCAATCCCATTCATAGCGTAGTTAAAGCTTTTATTTGAGTAAGCCAGGTGAAGAACCTAGTATCATTTTTTTAATATTAAAATTCATTTGCCACTTATCTGCACATCCAAGAAGTGTATCAAGATGATTTTGAATCTTTATACATCCATCACTATTGCCTTACTCGAGCGTAACCCGCCAACTTTGGTATCATCTGCAAACTTAGAAACTTCATATTTAAGTCCCTGGTCTAAATTATTTATATACATAAGAGGAACAATAGTAACAACAATGGTTTTGGAACAATGATACTAATGCACCCGCAATTAAATTAAAGATCGGAACGAGAAAGAATACGAAAAATGAAAAGTATTAAAAATTAATTTAATAAGCAGTAAGTAAGAAACGTTCATTTTGCATGAGAAAGAAATCGCATTTCAGCAGGGTTGAGGATTTGTTCGAATTTACTATTTTTTTGTGATTTTTTGATGTTTTTTTTTTTCCTTTTTTTAGGCACCATTCAATTTTGTCTTTTTTTATTTTTTTTTTTTTATAAAATTAGTAAGTAATCCTTAATTATTACCTAATTACTAAATAAGCTTAGTAAATACAATGATTATTATGATTTATTTAAGTTATTGTAAATTATTTATATTTAAGTAGAATTCGCTATCTTCTAATTTTATTTATTTCTTTATTAAAGAATGATTTGAAACTACATCGATGAATTTAACTTAATTAATCACTAGATGAAAGATAGTACTTTATGCATTAATAAGGTAATAAATAGGAAATAATTATTAATTTAGAAAAAAAAATTTGCCTAAAAAACACATAAAAAAAATCAATTCAGTTGCATATAATATATTTTTATAAGAATAAAAACAAAGAAAATCACGTTAAAAAAAAAATCAAGTTGATCTAAATCATTTGATTTTTTTTCGTGCTAACCCCTGCATCTTCATGTACTAAAACTTAAAAGCAATCTCAAGGGGTAGGGTAAAAAGGGACACTATATTTGCGGAGGGAAAATTGGTTCCTTAGTAATTTTTTTTTTTTTCATATATTGAATTGATTTGTCAGTAAAATTATTTACTGATAAATTGTATGAACTAGAGAGAGACAATAAAAACACTAACCTGTATGGATCCGACGATGAAGTAAACTTATAACTAAACTAGATGGATATCTTGCCGTTGACTCTTTTTCTCCATTCTTGCTCGACTTAGATAAGAATTTTTTAACGATTTAGCGGAGTCTTCTCGCTTATACGGTAGCTGCCAAACGATACGAATGCTTAAAAAGTAGATTTTATTAAATAAATAGTTTTTCATTTGTATTAGAAATTTTTTTTGATGACGTGTTGTTCCAGGAAGACTTAAAATAGATATATAATATCTCAAATTAATAACTAATAATGAAAAATAATAATCCTCAAAGAATAAATTTTAAACATATATATAACGTATATATATGATACTAACATACCCTCATATAAATACATATATATATATAATATATATAAAATATACAATTATAGTCATAATATAGATATCACTATAATATATATATTATTACTATAATATATAAAAAAAGATTCGACATTGTTCTTTTTATAATATATATGATAATTATATAAATATGTAGAGGTAGTGCTGTGGTGTGTGTAGTGTGTAGATGTGTGGTAGTGTGTGATATAATGTAGGTGTGTGTGTGTGTTGTTGTGTAGGCGTATTATACTGCGCGAGAGAGGAAAGTAGATGGTGTGTGATGTGTTGTGGTGTGTGGATGTGTGGTGTGTGTATGTTACGTAAGTGTGCATGGGTGAGAGTGATGTGTTGTGTGTGTGCGTGTTTGTTTGTGTGATTCATGAAGAAAGAATGAATGGTTCATGATGCTACAACAACCCTAAGGAAGTACCAAAATTCTGGTCTCCAAATTTTTTGAACATATATTCGAGAAGAGCAATTTTAATTTTTTAGTTTAATATTTAATTTACCTGTATATATAATAGAAACTTAATATATTCCTCATTTTAAAATTTAAGAGTAAATGGCAACTAAAACAAAATCAAAATATTGTAGGCAATCTTCCGGTGGCGCCACGGTTTTAACTTTTAAATTTTAAGCTTATTCCGTTTTGAAAAATGGGGGGGCGGGGGAAAAGATCGGTCCTTTTTCTTTTTTTCTCCCGTGATTAAATTGGCCGATTCCTTGTTTACTTAACCTTTATAATCCCAAAAAAAAAAAAAAAAAGATTTACAGAAAGAAGTTATTTATTCAAATAACTTTCTAGGAAAATAAATACTCCAATCTCAAGAGTCGCAAACAAATAGTTCGTTTCCCCAAATTTACAACTCTTATTAACGAACGTACGAAGGAATAGAATTTAATTTTGGAAATTTAGTCTTTCGAAATTGTCGTAGCAATCGGTTAGTTATACACACACACACAAACACACACACACACACACACAACACACACACAACACACACACACCACACACACACACCACCACACACGTACCAACACACACACACACACATATATAATATATATTATAAAATAAATATATACACACTATATACAATATATATATATATATATATATATCTTTATATAATATTATATATATATATTAAATCACATCCCTAAATTACCCACTATATAAATATATATGATATTAATAATAATAAAATAATATACTAAACTTTTTTTATATAAAATCACTATATATAATAATAATATATAATATATATATATATTATATAGGCACTTATCGCTATAAACAAGGAAGTACATAAAGTGGCGTGAATAATCCCGAGGAGGGATCGCCGGCAACGTCGCTCGTGCATGCCCTGCAGTGCCTGACGTGTTAGGTAAAACTCCCATGAAAGATCCCCGAGAACGTTTCCGACAAGTTTCTTTTTTATCATGTTATAATTTTTAATTATTGTTTAATTTTTTTATAATTGTCTTTTTTAATTCTTTTTTAAGGGGCTTCGAGCCGACGGAGGGAAGAAGGGGGAACGAAGTCCCCCCGTTCGTCCCGCGCTGAGGCCGAGAGACCCTGACCTTTTCCATCTTTGCGATTTTTATCTTGGTATTCTTATAGCATATAAAGCAAAAAAAAAAAAACTTATTGGCACCACCACCTTAGACCGGCACTATTGCCCCGTTGAAATAATAACAAAAACAAATCGATTAACATACGTATCGTACATCCCACATCGATACATAGTACGAGTTACTATCCTTTTAACAAGGATAAGTTTCGCTAATTATATAACATAATATATACTACCATAATAATCTATAATTTAATATATTAGCCTAATAATATAATATAATATATATATATATAATCCATAATATATATATAAGTATATATATATAATATATATATAGGTACACCTAAGGGTTTAGATAAAAAACTATAAATTAGGCAGCGTGCTATAATAATAATAAAATAATAATAATAATAATAAGTAGATAATCCAATAATCATAATAATCATAAATAAATATTAATATATTATTAACTTAATAATAAATAACTAAGAATAATCAAATCAAAAATCAAATCAAAATACTTTAATCAATCTATGGAAACATATTAGTGCCCTAGTAGTATTTCCACCAGGTTCAGCCGGCCGACTTCAGCGAATCTCACACGATTCTAGGCGTTCTTATCAGAGTAACTGAACATTAACGGGACTGTCATGTTTCCAGATAACGGCGTGATAACCGTGTCTCGTAATTATCATTTTTTAGTGTTGAAGCGTATTCTGTGTAAACATGCATCGGTATGGTACCCATTTTAGCATTTATGGTAGAGTGGTGCTTTTTGTTTAATTGAGGTTAATTAGTGCTTTAGTCAACCACTTACTTCACTCCTGTCCCTCTTTTTATCGCCAAGATATAGTTTATTGTGTTTATGCGGGGGAAAGCTTTTATCATGACGTCTCGTAATAGAATGGAACTAAAATTTTTTGTAATTTTTCATCTAATGAAAAAGAATTATCGGTCGTGGACAAAAAGAGAAGTTCTCGTACTCTGTTTTATTTGGCGTTAGAAATGTTGTTTACGGTCTCTGATTTAGCCTATATCTACTTTTTTGTTGCACAGGGGAACAGTCGAATAAATAATCCAATACATGAATACATAATAATTTAATAAACTATCTCAGGAGTTTGCAAAATAGTACAAGAAACAACAACGAATAAATGAACGAAATGAGTTAAGCTATATAAAAAATAAATTCTTCCCACTAATTATTTATCATATAAAATAATATTAATGATAACAATAAAACTATAACAAGTTATTAATACTTTTCAGGATATTAATAATGAGAGGTACATATAATAGTATAAGGAGAAAAATAACTAATAGTAATAATAAATAATAATCATAATAAATAATAATGAATAAACAAATATTATATATTGGCTTCTGCTGTACCAAATAGAACTTAAATATAAGAATGACAAAACTGGCTATATATATTAAATAGTACTCACTATTGAATATATCATATATAATAGTAATATATATATGATTTAATAATATATATAAATACTATAATATATATATATATATATATATATAGTATGGGGTATACTTCTAAGCAACACCTATAAATGCCACAAATAGGGGGGAGAAATCTCATCTCTTTGCATCTGCAATATGTTCCTACAATAGAGCTTAAATCACTATTAGACAAGAGCCCACGACCAAGATGATAATATATATATATATATTATATATATATATCCTATATTATATATAATATATATATAAATAATATTTAGAGACAATAACCCTATATAACATATAATATATACCAATATACTAGCTCAATAGGTTATATATTCACACATAAGATATATATATAAAATATATAATATATACTATATATATACTCATTAATTAATATATAATTTAAGTATTATTTATAATAAAAAATTATAAATACTATATATATATATATTAGGCTCTGGGTGATATGAAATTTAATATTCAAACTATCGTGAGATAAAATTCTCATCAGAGTTAGGGAAAACTAATAAAAAGTTAGATCAAAAGCTAACATTGCCAAACCACGGCTCTGACATCTGAATTCTGATCCATTTAATATCTTGTAAAAATTTATTTTGGCACCCGCTCCGGCTCCGGCTCCGGCTCCGGTTCCGCCCAAAATCTTGTAGCTTTGTGTCTCCGGTTCCGCTGCCCTATTTGAAAGTAAGCAAGTCAAAGGAAACAAAAATATCGAAGAAGGAAGAACGTTCTAAGCTTTATCAGTGGAATAATTATAAGAATGACTATTGCAGTTAAGGTCAAGGGTCAAAAGAATGATATTGTGTGGATGGAAGAGTCGGGTGAACTCCTCAGTGGAGGAGGCGTACGACTAGAGAGAGAGAGAGAGAGAGAGAGAGAGAAGAGAGAGAGAGAGAGAGAAGAGAGAGAGAGAGAGAGAGAGAGAGAGAGAGAGAGAACGAATTAACCGAAAAATGGACTCCGGCTACTCCACCCTTTAAAGATGAGGCGTATGACTGGCACAACCACCAGATATGAGACGCGTACTCCGTACAAGGGCGAAAGTCACCCTATATTTGGTTGGAAGAAATAATGAAATCTTTTCAATAAAGTTGACGAGAAATGAAATACTAAGAATAATACAAACAGACAAAGACAAAGGATCCAGTTCGATGCTTTCAGTGATGACGTCATAGTTGTGTTGAGGAACATGTTTAGAAGAAAACTGAAGGAAAACTGAGATTTCTGAGTCATTGAAAACAACAACTATGGTTTTCATGCATGCCTCAGTTTTTGATACGAAAAATATCAGGTCAGTTTCTCCAAAGACCACAATATCTAGTATATATATAATATATATTATATAATATAATATATTATAGATAATATATAATAGTATATATATATATATATTATATATATATATAAGTATATATATATATAAAAAAATATAAATAATATATATATATATATATATATATATATATATATTGTAACTAAATATTTTAGGCATTAAAATAAATTTTTAAAAATTTAAATTTATTTATGAAATAAAATACTATTTATTCATTTCAAGGGCAAAAGTTTCTTACATTTGCATTGTAATAATAAATAATAATAATAATAATAATAATAATAATAATAATAATAATAATAATAATAATAATAATAATAATAATAATACTTTAAAAGTGATTTGCATGTTAATATAAAGAAACAAATCCTTGAAATGGGGAATATATATATATATATATATATATATAGATGTATTGATAAAAGTCCAGTATTATATGTTCGATATAATATATATATATTAATATAGTATATATATAATATATATATAATATTTAATATATATATATATATATATATATATAGTATATATATGATATATATATATATATATATATATATATATATATATATTATATATATATATATATATATATATATAACTATACTATTATATATATATAATAAAATAAATAAATATATATAAATATGAATATAGTTAAATAAAAATATATATTTATATATATATATTTTTAAAGAATAAATTTAATAACTAACATTTAAATAATTTGGATACTATAAGTTACAAACTATACTATATTATAAATACATATATATTAATTCATATTAAAATTAAACTATATATATAATATAAAATTATTATATTATATATTTCTATTTTACAAATAATTTTATATTTATATTGAATAAACAAATATATAACATCTATTCTTTCACAATACTTTCATATATTATAGATATATATATATATATATAATACTATATATATATATTATATTAATGGAATATTATTAATAACATAGTTATAATATACTTTGTCCTATAGGATATATATATATATAGGTAGGTAATATTTATATATATATATATTCATATATATAGTATGATATATATCACTATATAAGCAATGATTAAGAATATTTTATTAAAGAGATTTGACATGATGAAAAAAATAAAAATTTGTCTCGTATTTCGATACATAAGAGGGAAACGAAAGTGTACACATAGCCTGACATTAAGGTGGTGCATTAGGTGTATTATTATGCAAAAGAAAGAATATAATTTAAAAGTCGAAGATTAGGAATTGAAGAGGGACTCGGGAAGAGCCCAATACGATGCAAGCACTTTTAAGCTTTGTTTATTTAATTCCTAGTGATTAGTTAGGTAGAGACTTTGAGTTTCATGTTTTAAGTTTAAATTAAAGGTGTTTTTGAAAGTGACTTTAAATAATAAAGAAAAATTTTTTTGTTTCGTTGTATGTTTAAATATGGAAAACAGCCAATAATGGGTAAGTAGTGAGGCAGTTTATGAGGTTTTACGAATAAATATCAGAATACGAAGTATTTAACTTAACAGATGATAAAACAGTTTTAAATTCTTATACTATATATAAATATATATATTATATATATATAAAATATATATATATATTATATAAATAATAATATACTAATATATATCATAATATAGTATTATATAAATATATATAATACCATATATAGGTATTGATAAATATATATAATATATATAAATAGAAATGTTATAGTTTCTAATGGAACATAAATTTTAGATGATAATTAGTTTTTATAAAAACATTTGATGGAACCCTAACAAAGAACAAAGATTCTTAAGAAACGTTTAGAGCCACTTTTTCAAAGTCTGGAGTATTTCAAAAAGTTACAGAGAATTTATACATGTATAATACCCATTTCAAAACAAAAATGGAATATGGTCAATTTACTGTTTTGCCCCATTTTACTGTGGATGCCAAGGACACTTAAATTGTATAATCCCAATGGTAGAGAAGTGGCCAGTGCCGCATAATTATCGTACAGATATAAATAGAAAGTTCCTTTTCGCAATAAGGAAGTTTTATAAATCGGTCCTTATGCATTTCAGACATTGCGAGCTATTTTTATATATTATTTATAGTATATAATATTGATTTTAATATAATAATATATATATATATTATAATATATTATATAGTAGTATATATATATACGGCCTATATATATATATATAATATATTATAATATATACATATATATGATAATTATATATACTATATATATAATATGATAAACAGGACAGCGAACGTATAAAATAGTCCAATAGTTATTACAGCTCTCCAGGTTCCACTGTTTTTAGGTATCATGTTCTATAGGGACTTTGCTCGTATATCTGGTCGCTTAAGTGAAAGACCTCGAAAAGAGAGTCATATTTACGCCGTCCTGGCTCAAGGTAATGCAAACAGAGGACGAAATGACTCAATTTCCACGGAATTGGCGGAATAATTTGACTAAATGAATTCTTCTCAACTAATATAAATGACAGTACTAAAAAGTTGTAGAGCCTTGGTATCAAATAATTAAACTGTATCGTAAAACGAGAAATGTTATATATATATATTTATATATTTTAGGTTTAATATATATATAAATATGGATATATATATATATATATATATACTATATATAATATATATAATATATATATATTATATATATGATATATATATAATATATAGTGTAAAGTCAAGAAAGAATAAGATGTGTGTGTTTCGAAGTATTTGTGGGATAACATTAGTTTATATTATATAGCTATATATATAATAATATATAAATATAATATTATATAATATATATACATATTATATATATACCTAATTATATTTATATATATATACTATATACCTATAATTATATAGTATATATATATAATTTCAAATCTCTTTAACTCTTTATATATCTTAAAAAAAAATTTTTTTTACTCAAAAAATTAATTTATTTTTTTGCAACTTTCGTTCTATAAATTTTTTTTTATTATTTTTTTTAATTATTTTTACTCATTTTATTTTCATATTTATAACAGAGTAAGAAGGGTTGGCCTTAAATTTGTGTTTGTGCAAAATGATTTTTTCTATCATGAGGTTTGAATTTTTTTTTTTTAGGTCTAAAAATACGTTTTTTTTTTCTTTTTATTTTTTTTTAAGTCTAGTTGATTTTCAATAAAAATATTTTACCAAATTTCATGGGGATAAAACTTTTTCTCAACTGAACCGATTCCAAATTTCCATTTTGCAGGTTTCGAAAATGATTTGAAGTCAGCTCTTTCTATATGGTGTTTCTTCATTAAATCACGACGGCGGAAAAAAAGGAGAAAAATTATTTTTTTTATTTTTTAGAGAGGAGTTAGATTTTTATTTATTTATTTATTTTTTTTTTTTTGTGTTTTTGTGTTAATGTGGGCAAAAAAAAACCGTTTATTTTGTTAAATATTTAAAGAAACTTCTTATAATAATAACTCTAAAATAAAGTGATATATATTTATATACTATATATAATCTTATAATATATTAATATTATAATATACATAACCATAAAATAAATAATCCTAATAGTAAGATCTATATATATATATAATATATATATAATATATATATATATATAACATATGAAATATATATATATCTATGATATATATAACATATATAATATAACGCAATATGGACTGACTATAAGGAAAATCAAGAATTTTTGACTCACGACAATTTTTCAAAAAGTTTCAAATCGCCTGAGAGTAAAGCCTTAAACGAACAAGACGAATGTAAATGTTATTATAAAGTGCTCGTAGTTAATTTATATAATTATGAAAAAGGTTGGGAAACTTTTCTAAATTTCCGCAATCCATGTCCATTATTAAAATTCTTTACACAATTTCAAAATGAATAAATAGGATTAAATACTAAAATAGGTTGAAAAGAACGTTGAAATGATATAAATATATATTAATAATATATATACAAATATATTTATATAAGTAGAAGATCTTGGATATATTTAACTAGGATATTTATAATATCATAGGACCTAGATAGTAGATCTTAAAATAATAATATAATATATATATATTATAATATATACACTATTTAAATAAATGGAACCTATAAAATCACTATTCCTTAAATAAGACTTAATTTTTAACGCTTTCCTTTTACAGACGTCTAGTTTAAATAAAATTATAAATAAAGGACAAAAAAAAAAAAAAAAAAAAAAATAGGACAAGAAGAAGAAGAAGAAAAAAAATGAGAAACAATAAAGCAATTTCTAAGAAATATTTTATGACAACCATTTTCTCTTTTATAGTTAATACATTTTTGATAACCGTGACTAAAGCATTTATAATTGTAACAGTTTATTACGACTCTTACGAAGGACTTTCCTCTTCTTCTTTCTTCTTCTTCTTCTTTTTTCTTCTTTTTATGGAAATGGAGAAAGAATTATTTATGCCAAATAAAATGTTTAACTTTTTATACTTTGTTTAACTGTAGTTTTGTTGCTACGTGAAAAAACAATTTGTAGAGACGGTAATTTTTATAGACATTTAATTTGAAACTGGATATTAACTTAAGTGAAAATAATTAAATTATAGTAGTTCCAAACTCTCTCTCTCTCTCTCTCTCTCTCTCTCTCTCTCTCTCTCTCTCTCTCTCTCTCTCTCTCTCTCTCTCTCACACACACACACACACACACACACAACTCCTCTCTCTCTTTCTCTGTCTGTCTGTCTGTCTCTCTCTCTGTCTCCCTCTCTCACACAGTAGTCTAACCTACTCCTCGGTTCGTGCCGTTCTCTCTGCACATGCACACATTGTGGTGGTGGTTAGTTTGGGTTGTGTTTGGTGTACACAACACATCAAACCGTTCGTCATGTCTCGTCTCTCTGTGTTCTTATCTGCTCTGTCTGTCTCTCACCCGCAGTCTCTCACAAGACTATCCGCAACCTCTCTCTCTTGCTGCGATCTCGTCGACAGCACAGCACAACCCCTCTCTGCTTCGTTTCTCAGTGGTCTGCCGTGTCTGTCTGCTTCTGTTCTCCCTTTTCACATCACACAGACCTCGTCTTCTTCTCTCACAGTGGCACAAGGCTATCGAGCAGGTTTTGTGGGTATTCGGGTGTTAGGGGGTTGTTTTTTTATTTGTTAGTGGATGGATTTGTTGAGGGTGTGGTTGTAAAGCATCTGCTTCATGTCTCTCTCATTGTCTGTTCGTGTCCTGTCCTCTGTTCTCTGCACCCCATAGCACATGCTGTGCTCACAGCACCAACCTCGTCTCTCTGAGTCTCTCTTACTCTCTCGCTCTCCGTCATGTCTTCACTCGATCTGTGAGTCCTCTCTCCTTACGTCTTGGTTGGTGGCGGGCGGTTCTCATGTTTGTGACACCCCCCTGCCTCCGGCAGGTGTGATTTGTGTAGTATTTTGGTTGTCATTCATCTATCTCTCTCTTCGTCTCTCTCTCATGTTCCTCTACTACTTCTCTACTCATCCAAACACACACCGCAACCTCTCTCTGTCTGTCTGGTTCGGGTAAATTTTTTGTTGGGGGATAATTGAATGGTGTTTCCCTTCTCGTCTTTCTCTATCTCCAATAAACGGTTGATATATAGGAGTATTGAAGGTGTATTATGTATATAGTATTTGAATAATATAATTTATATATAGATTAATATAGATAGTTTGATATTAATAATATATAATAATATTAAAATTATATATATAATATATATATATAATATATATAATAATATATAATAATAGAATAAGTATAATATAAAATATATATATATAAGATGAAAAATAATCATAAGTATGTTTTTATGAGAATTTCATAAGATATTTGACAGATTCTTTTTAAATTTACAGTGGAAAAAAATTTCTAAAGTTTCAATAAAATAAAAATTAAATAAATAGAATATATTTGTAAAGTTTTAAAAATGGGAAACAAAACTTTTCAGATATTTTTAAAACAATATTCCGACTTTTTTTTTTTTTTACTGATTAAGAAAAATAATAATTATAAAAGTGCTTACATGTTTTTTGCTTGTGTTTTATGTTATGCTTATAACAACATAATATTTCACGTCGTGAAATATGATTTTAGTGCCCAAGTGTAATTGAGATGTTTATACTTAAAAGAGAATGGAAAGTTCTCTTTACACCATAAGTAATATTTTGATTTCAAAGGTTTGAGAATAAATTATTCAAGGTTGGACTAAAATTATGTCGTTACATTGTTTAAAATTTAAAAATCAAAATTTTGATCGACTTCCAAGCAACATCTCAAAATAAAATTAGAGAATTGACGTTGTTCTTTTCAATTTACACTCACAATTTACAGCACTTTTCAAATTATAAACTTTCAATTTGATATGGCTGACAGTTGGTTAACTGATTACTTCAAAATCATATATAAAAGTTAATTAAATGATATAAAAGCTAAGGTAAATATAATAAAACTATTTGTCGCTTTTGTAATGCCCAATTTGTTTACATTATAAGACTTATCTGAATCACATTATCTAATTATAATGAATCCTGCAATTAGGTAGTTAGTTAAGTGAACAGATTGTTTGTTTATATCAAATAGTTGAGAGTATGACTTTCCTACATGAAATTAAACTAAAGGTGATGTATTTACATTTAAAATTCTAGACTATGTTATATTATATAGAATGTTTATCTGTAGAATAGGCGGATTTCTTGTAAGAAGTAGTAACATAGAACAAGCCATATTCATAATGATTTACATTTTAAGTGTATTAACTCGCTGAGACCGAAGAAGTTATTTTAAACAGTTATAGATCCACGTAAGTTAGGAGACGTAGGATAGACCTGAGGAGAATCATAATATATAAGAATTAGCTAAGAAGTAGAGCATTGTATCTTGATGTATGGAAAGACATTATATTGTCAGTAATTGATGAGCATTGTTATATTGTGAGTGTGACTACCCTTCGCAAACATCTGAGAAAGGATTGATATTGAGTATAATGGAAAGGCCTATAGCCATCATCATTATAAGTAATATTTTTTTGGTTTAGGGTTGGTTTATTGACTAATAGCCGAAATTTGGCCGTGATTTTACGTGTAGTTTATAAGGCAAATACGCATGTTTTGTAAGTTGAAAACTAAATTAAGCTTGTTAAAGTGGTCAGCATTAACCTTTGTTCTATACAGTTTTTGCTCATAGGTAGTTGAGGCTCTGTTTGATTGTATAACATGGCAAGGAGTATTGACAAGCCCCTATGAGGCGTTGTGGGGGGCTTTGCAAATGAGATAATATTTGTTGCTAACTAAGTTGGACTGGGACCAGTTCCATAGGTCCATGTGGCCTTCTTAAAGAAACCAAATCAAGGTAAATTTTGGTAGTTGTTCCTCTTCTAACTAGTGTAAAATAGCTATCTGTCCTGTCTAAAGGCTGTCTTGAGCTTAGCGAACACGCCAACCGTACCAAACAGTTGACAAGGGGTCATAAGTGGATATTGGGCCACTAACCAAGATGAACTTAATCTACCTACTATTAAATTTTTTTAAAAGCAAACATTATAAAGCGTCCGTTATTGACATGCATTGTCATATTCAGTTATATGTTTTCTTAGCTGCTGTAGTTGTGTAGAATTTTTCTATTCGAAATTTTTGAAGTGACTGAATTTCTCACAGAAGAGTTAATTCTATTATTATGTATTAGTATTATTATTTATTATTATTATTAGTGATTGTTATTAAATGATTATTATTATTATTATTATTGATGTGAATTGGATTTATTTTATATTTATTATTATTAGTTATTTATTATTATTAGTTATATTTTATTATTGTTGGTTGCCTTGAAAGAGCATATTTCTGTGAGTCATTATTTTGGTGGTTGAAATGATGACTACTGCTTGAAATAGTATGATTGACTAATGTGTATGTATATGATTATTAAAGTTTAGTATAGTTGTGGCTACGTAGATATATTTGTATATAGTAGTAGGTGGTATAGTAGTATATATATACTATTATATATTAGTTATGTGATGGGAAGTTCATGTAAGTGTTTTAATATAGTATATAAGTAGAGTAGTAAGTTATTTATTATTATGTTAGGTTATTTTATATAGGGGTTGGAAATAAAAATAGTATTGGTTAGTTAGTGTAATTATATATTATTAAATATATAGATATATATATAGTAGTGGTTTATATATATTGTATATATTTTTCAATTAACTATGTTGCCCTTTTGTATACATTAATAAGATTTCAATGAAACTACACTACTTTTCACTCAGATAACCGTAGCGTCGTAATTAACTGCAATAAAGATTAATTAATACCAAGCTAAATTACTACTAATACCTTTTATTAAATGTAAAAAGCTTTTCTTTTTATCAAACAATTAGTATGTGATTTAATACATTCTCGTAAGTAATCGATTCTTTAAATTTAACTATTAGTGCGCCGTGTATATATGATTCAGTATATATATAATAAATATATAATATATAATATATATATAATATATATATATATATAATAATATATAAATCATATATATATATATATATATTATATTATAATTATACTGGTAACTAGGTATATATGTATATTATAGTAGATATAGATATAATATCCAGGCATTCCAAACGCTATATCTTTATATATATATATATATTATCTATATCTATATATACTATAATAGTATGGGTAGTTATATCATTATGTTGTGGTTATATGGATGATATTATATAGGGGGGTAAGTAGTGATCACCTAGGATATATATAAATATATATATATATATATATTATTATATTTGTAGTTAGTTTGGATATATAGTAGGTGTGTTAGTATATACTATATAATAATACTCATATAATTATAATATATAAATATATTATATATATATATATATATATATATATATTATATAATATATATATATATATATATATATATATAAAAAATATATATATATTTAAGGAAAATATTTAATATTTAAAAATATAATTTGCAACATTATAAATAATGAAAAAAATACACAATTAAAGTAACACTATATATAGCTCCAATTACACTAAAAAAATTATCCTCTTTCGTAAATTATTATTTTAACAATCAGCATGTGGTTCAAATTCCCCCCTGTCTCTTCTTCAATGAGATACAAAGATAATTAAAGATATACGAGGTTGGGAATGTTGTTATCGTAGTCTGGGGTTGCACGAATCTTGGGATAAGGGCCCCAACTTGAAAGGGATGTGATTATTACTGCATGAGATTTCACAGGATAAGAGTAAAAAGGCATGCGAAAGTTGATATCAATTTTTAACACAAGTGATTTCCCAAAATTGGATGAAGTGAATTTCGAGGGTGTCTATCAGTAGCACTTTAGTCAAAATCATTCTAAACAACAACAACAACAACAACAACAACAACAACAACAACAACAACAACAACAACAACAACAACAACAACAACAACAACAACAACAACAACAACAACAACAACAACAACAACAACAACAACAACAACAACAACAACAAATACATACATATTCTGCTTGGAGACAGGACATGTTAAAATTCCATCACACATACACATATATAAGGACATATACACCTACCACA
>JABUQX010063408.1:25000-30178 GCA_015478945.1 Trachelipus rathkii
AACTCACACCTACACACACAGACACAATTACACTCACATACTCGATATTTTGATGCCTCAACTTTGATGTCTCAACTTTGATGCCTTCAACTTTGATGCCTTCAACTTTGATGCTCCTCAACTTTGTATGCCACAGCATTAATGCTCCTCAACTTTGATGCCTCAATGCTTGAAGTTGTTCATCTTTGATGACTCATCTTTGACACGTCATCTTTGATACCTTCTATATTGATGATTCATCTATGATGAAATCTTTGTTGGATCATCTCTACCCTCCATTAAAGAACAGAGTTAATATTAATGGTCCTCACCCCTAGTTCACAAGTTAACCACCAGGGCTCAGCGTGAGCCCCTCCGCGCAAAAGACATGACAGACAATCCCACCCGTGAGAAAGTGACCCGCCGCGTCCTGCTCGCTGCAGCACCCGCAGGCGTACATTCCGCGTACCTGCCCGCCGCGGGCGCACGCAGGCAGTATCGCCGCATGCGTGCGCGCCGCGTGCGCCTGCAGGGCGCAATATTCCCGCGCGAATGAAAATATATATAATATGAGTCATTCATTTTATTTATACTTAAACATTTTAAAGAATTTCTTTTCAAATATACTATGAGTCATTCATTTTATTTGCTACTTAAACATTTTTAGTTTAAAAACATTTTCGCGAACCTCAAACTGTAACTCATTACAGACCCATTATTTAACACATATATCATTTATTAACATTATTTTTACTTAATACTTTTACTTACTACTTTAATTTGGATAACTTTAGTAAAATTGTGGGCTGTAAGAAGAAAAAATTCAGAGTGTCTGATATATAAACACCCAATTTTACTAATTGTACGAAATTTTTACAACATATACTACACCTAAGTGAAAAAGCTACATAAACAATATGCTACCCGGCACCTAGGGATTAGGTATGCCTTTGTTTTTTACCAGCCACTGCTTAACTTCTGTTTCTACTGCTTTGAACTTCATACTTACCGTTTTTAACCTTCTTGCTTTTACCTTACGCTTTAACTTTCGCTTTACTGCTTTAACTTTCGCTTACAGTTTTAACTCTCTGCTTTACTGTTTTAACTCCTCTGCTTTATTTCTTATTTCATATTTTTATTAATATTATTATCTTTTCTGCTATTTTTAATTTATTTGAATACTATTTCTTTTTTGTTATTTCTATTTTTATTTGAATACTATTTCTTTTTTTTTATTTCTATGTAATGAGTAAGTAGCAGCGGTTCTGAAATGTGAATATAACATTTTATTTTAAATAAAATGTACAAAATATTGCGAAGAAAATTTATACTTTACATATCTTGTAATGAGTAAAGTAAACAGTGAGGTGTTATTAATTTCTAACACCTAGGGGATGTCATATGCCTTGTTTTTACTGCTTACTGTTTTTAACTTTCTGCTTACTGCTTTAACTTGCTTTACTGCTTTAATTTTCTGCTTACTGCTTTAACTTTCAAGCCAATGTTTGAACTCTGCTTTTGTACTGCTTTAACTCTTCGCTTTACTCGTTTTAACCTTACATGTTTTACTACTTTAGCCAAACATTTTAATTGACAGAACATTATGTTTTTTTTATGTTTTTATTTCATATTTTAATACTATTTATTTATTATTTCTATTATTTCTATTTGAATACTATTTTTATATATAATGATATATATAATTAAAAAAATTCAGAGTGCCTGATATATAAACATATTTTATTTTAATAAAATTGTAATGTTAAATTTCATTAAAAACATATGCTTTACTGCTTTAACTCGAGGTGTTATTACCTAACATCTAGGGGATTAGTATGCCTTTGTTTTACTGCTTTACTGCTAACTTTCTGCTTGTACTGCTTAACTATGTTTTTACTGCTTTTAACTTCTGCTTTGACTGTTTAACCTCATGTTTTACTACCTTAGCTCCATATATTTATTAACATTGTTCTTTTTATTTTATTTTAATACTTTTTATTTATTTTTTATTATTTATTATTTTATTTATTTTGTCATTATTTTTATTATTTCTAATATCTTATTTTATCCTTTCTTATTAGTAAGTATGGTGCAACATTATGTTTTTTATTTATTCTTGTTTTTTTTTACTTCTCTTTATTTTCTCTACAATCTATTTTGATTTATAATCATCATTATTTGATTATTTTTTATTATTTTATTTTTTTTTATTTTTATTTTTGCATTTGTATTAGAGTCTACGCCCAATAGTTATTATTTAGAACACACACACACACACACACACACACACACACACACACACACACACACACACATCTCAAAAACTACACTTATATGCACATTCACTATGACACCCTACACTCACCCCTAGACACTTATACACACATTCACTATGGATACATCACTATACAACATTCACTATAGAGATCATACAACATACATTCATCATGATTACCTATATTTCCCATAGACACCCTTACATTTCTGTGACTTTTTCTAAGAATTGCACTGACAGACTTGATTTTTTACACACTTGCAGATTTACTTACACTCACATAGACTTACACACCTTCACGCAGACTTAGATCACTTACACTCCACACACAGACGATTTACACTCACAGATTTACTTACACTCTCACACACAGATTTACTTGATATCCATACTTACACAGATTTACTTCCACACACACAGATTTACTTTCTACACTCACATAGATTTATTTCTTACACCTGTTAAACACACAGATTTTTATTTACAATTCACAGATTTACACACACACACACACACACACACAAGATCACACACTGCACACACACCTTACGTACCACTTACTCTCACACATATGAACGTAGTTTGAAGCCAAACATTTTATGTTTAATTAAACACGTACATTTATATTAATCAATTCAAATATAACTAGAAAATTGTATTCTTCAAAGCTTTCAAACTCTCTATACAATCATCTATATCTTTAGTATCAAAGAATTATTATTTAACTTGTTAATACTTTTGTTTATAAATTTTAATAACTAACCCTTAAATAACTTTACCAAAATTTTATGAAAATTTTTATTAAAACATATATTTTATGTAATTTCAAAGCAATAAAACTAATCAAAGGTTAGCCTCCTAGCACCTCCCTCTACACCAAGCTATGTCACGTTTTTGTTCTAGTGGATCTGTCAAGCTGCATCATCTTTAAATGTATGTGGATGGTTATGCAAATAACAAAAATAAGTTCTCTGCAATATATCAGTATTTTATTGAAATCTTTCTAAGTTCTTATTTAAAAATAACAATTATTCACTTATATTTATATTCATAATGATGTTAACTAAAAATATTTCCAAGTTTTCTGAAGATTTGAAGATTCTGATTGTCAAAGGATTCTTTAAAGATAAAAGATTACAATCCATCGATCAATGACATTACACAACAACCCGGTAATCCTTATAGATATTGAAAACTAATCTCTGACCTCTCTCTGTAAATGTTGAAATAACTACCTTTAGGTCTAAATTTAGATAACTTTTGTATTCCTTGGGATTTAGGCCTAATTCTTATCAAAACATATTTCAAACTGACCTCTTTTTCTGTAAAAGGTGGCATTAAATTGATGTTAGGCCTTAAATTTAGGTATAAATTTGAGTTAAGTTTCTTAAAATCCTATGCTGTGGGGTCAGACTTTAAGCCTTAACAGGTCAAAAGGTAATTCCAGTATGGACACCAGAATCGAGAATCAATGTTATTATTATTTTATAAACATATTTCAAACTGAAACACATGCCGGATCGGTAAGATCCTTTGGGGTTATGTTAGTTGGAAATGTTTACCCTTCTTTGAGGTGAGTGGCCGGAGTAAGATCCTTGTATTCCCATATGACCCTCAGTAAGATTGGTCGAATTACTTTATCGTTTTGAAAAGAAAACGATGTTGTTTTCGCATCCTGAACCTCCTTATCTCTGATTGATGAAAATTATAAAGCTTGAGGATGTGTGTTTAGGGATCCAAACCTATTTGTAACTATACTTGCTTTAGCTGTTACAAAGGCCAAAGCCTCTGGTTTGCAATAAAAGTGCTCTATTTTCACTGTGTATATCATGAATCACCTTAAGTACACCTCAATACAAGACATTGTCCAGTGGGAAATCAAGATCCTCTGAAGTAGGGTTTCATTCTTATAAAAAGAAAACCCGATGGATTGAATTTTTTATACCCAATCACTCCCTGTTATACTACCAAGCGCATTTTCATGAGTCCAGAAGAATTACTTTGTATATGGGGTCACACCCTGAAGAGTGGCTTACAGAATATTTTAAACCAAGCTCAGCTTTTTAAACTGACCGAAAAGAAGTTATTAGCTCAGTGAAGAAACCAGCTGATAAGCAAATTTACTCTGTAAGATTTATAAACAATCAAAACCAACTCAGTTTGGAAGTTGTGGGATTATGGGAGTAGCAATGAAACATCAGTATTTGAAACCTACATCATTTGACTTACATTTCCAGGCCCAGCAGATGAAAGTCACATGTTAGAGGCAATGTAAGCGCATGCACTGCAGCTGAAGACATACATGTGTTATCTAATTGTTGTAAACGTAGTCTTATTTCATATGTTATACCAAAGAATACCACGCATTTAAGAAAAACCCTGGATCGATGATCCTGGCGGTTATCATCGACCGCTTCCCAAGTTCTATAGACGTACAGGAAATTCATTTATCTACTTAGAAAACAATGGCAAGAAAGAATATATAAAGCGGTAAGTGACCCAGAATAAATATACTATGATATCTGAGCTGGAACTTTTTACGTATGTGTTAACTGAAGGTATATTGAGACACGAAACCATATCATTATCGATATGATATAAATGTATCAAAGATGGTAAAGATTTAGAATCTGATGGCAAAAATAATCTGGCAAGTTAAAAAGTGTGTAAAATGTATGTGGAAGTGTTATATATAAGCAATAACACTTCCTCTGTATTATATTCCAATGTCTTAGTTTTAGAGATATCATGCGATTGCTTTACTTAGTTTCATATATATATATATATATATAGCATATATAAATATATGTTAGTTATATATATATATAGGTGTTATATATATATATATAAATATATATTTATACATATAATATATATATATATGTTATATATATATGTTATATATATACCATTTGTAAGATAAT
>JABUQX010063409.1:0-20309 GCA_015478945.1 Trachelipus rathkii
TGTGTGTGTGTGTGTGTGTGTGTGTGTGTGTGTGTGTGTGTGTGTGTGTGTGTGTGTGTGTGTGTGTGTGTGTGTGTGTGTGTGTGTGTGTGTGTGTGTGTGTGTGTGTGTGTGTGTGTGTGTGTGTGTGTGTGTGTGTGTGTGTGTGTGTGTGTGTGTGTGTGTGTGTGTGTGTGTGTGTGTGTGTGTGTGTGTGTGTGTGTGTGTGTGTGTGTGTGTGTGTGTGTGTGTGTGTGTGTGTGTGTGTGTGTGTGTGTGTGTGTGTGTGTGTGTGTGTGTGTGTGTGTGTGTGTGTGTGTGTGAAAGTGTGTGTGTGTGTGTGTATGTGTGTGTTTTTGTGTGTGTGTGTGTGTGTGTGTGTGTGTGTGTGTGTGTGTGTGTGTGTGTGTGTGTGTGTGTGTGTGTGTGTGTGTGTGTGTGTGAGTGTGTGTGTGTGTGTGTGTGTGTGTGTGTGTGTGTGTGTGTGTGTGTGGTGTGTGTGTAGTGTGTGTGTGTGTGTGTGTGTGTGTGTGTGTGTGTGTGTGTGTGTGTGTGTGTGTGTGTGTGTGTGTGTAACAAGGGAATATTTCCGTAATGATGGGCAATTATTATTATTAAATTTGCTGGAATAAAAGGTGCCTTAATAATCGGAGAGTTATTTTTGCTAATCATTATAGGTTATCGCGTATGCACACTTTATTTGCACAGTATGCGAATTTCTCATGAACCTCTGAATTTTCAATAAAACCGTGTAGTTTTGACGATGCTGAAATTGCATTCTATGGCAGAAATTATTTAGTTTTCATTGAGACTGAGACCGTCGTCCAGATCCAAAACGTTGTTTCTGGCAATCCTCGGATATTTTCAGCATATGTGTCAGCGGAGAATAGTTATTACCAATAGTTAGTTGTAATACGTTCAGAAAATGCTGAATGGGGGTAGAAACCCATATAAATCCTCCATGAAGGGCATTACATTTATGTAATATTTAATATTACATTTGCTACTATATTGTCAACCAACTAAATTATGAATTTCTAAGGTAATATGACAGTGACACACTACTCTGTTGGGATCGGTATTCCAGTATAATCGTACAACAGTCAGCGCGGAGCACTTACGAATTTATAATTTATTTATTTAATTGTAACATCCGGATAACACTATGCCTAATAATATGTATACAACCTAGGAACGACGGATATGGTTGAGGTGTTTATTCTTGAAACAAGAATGCACAGAGCTGGCTGAGGTGTATAGACGGGATATATCCAGATCGTTTTTAACATATTCCACTGGTAATGTACAGATTGTACAATAGGTTTTCAAGAATAAGGTCTGCATCCACCTCACCATCTCGCCACCCAAGTCAATCTCCCACCCGTACCCCTTGACATGGATTTTGACTTTCTATTGTATACCACGGAACACCCAACAAATCTACTTACGGCAGAGAAGAACGGTACGGTGCATTCTACATATGCACAACATTTTTCTATTACAGAGCACACATTGTGCACGGTCTGCATCCTGGCGATCCTGACGTTGGTTGTAGTTCGTAGTCCAAATGTGTTCCGTTTGACAATAAACTTGACGGGCAGCTCCGTATTTTGTGGATGGATGAGCCAGGTTTACCAATATTGGCATGATTAATGGGTAGAATTATCGGTACTGGACCGATAGAACATCACAATTTGCCCTACTGGCACGCGGCTGACTCAGGTAAGTTTTCCGAGAATGTAAAGAACTGCACTAGTACCCGTATGCTGACCGAACACCTGGCATTCAACATAACTTAGATATGAGTCTAAATCGTGAATCTGGATCACTGACTTGTCAGATTTTCCTCGTGACGTGCACCTTTTCATTACAGACACGTCAAAATTTGTACTACCAGTATGAAGGATGCCAGCACATACAACAAGGGCTGTGCAACATCATCTAAACGTAACACACCCCGGTAGGTGGATAGGAACATGGGGTCCTATTCCGTGGCCTCTTAGATCACCGGACCTTACTCAACTGGAGTATTACCTGTGGGGCTACCTGAAGAATCGTGTCTACGGTGGGTACAAAACACCGATAGCATCAGTTAATTACCTCTTAAGTCGAATCACTCACGCTTGTCCGATAGTCGACTCCGAAATATCACATTGGCAACATGACAAGGGTGGATCAGACGGGCTGAACTTTGTGTATGGAATAAGAGCAGACATTTCGCGCACCGCGTATAATGTATACATGCATATACGATGAAGAATGTTCTACATAAATCAGAAGGTACTCCAGGAAAGGATTTCATACTATACCGAAATAATACTGTATGGACTGTAAATAAACGGATGTGTTACAGAGTTATAAATCATTTCTGTTATAAATCATAACTGTTCATCGTAACTAACTATTAATAGTACCTAATATAAACGTACGCTGTATATGGGGGTTCGGCCCTCATTCACGATGTTCCAAACCTATTACAACCAACATTTGTTGGTAACTATTTGGCAGCAGCACGTATTTTCCGCGTGTATTGGAGAGGTAACTACCATTTGAATCGAGATGACTGTCTCTAAGTGAACCCTAAATAATTTTTGCCATAAATGCAATTTATTATCGCAACCACACGGTTTTATTGAAAATTCGAAGGTTCATGAGCAATTCGCATACAGAGACCTCCTCTTTATTCCTACAAGTTTCTAAATAATTGACATCATTACGGAAATATTCCGTTGTTGCACATTAGCTGAGACCACACACGCACACACACACGCATATATATATATATATATATATATATATATATATATATATATATATATATATATATATATATATATATATATATATATATATATATATATATATATATATATATATATATATATATATATATATATATATATATATATATATATATATATATATATATATATATATGAGACCTGTTGTGCTATAGAAGAATGGGTCATTTTTTAATTTAAAAATAATTAAAATTAAAAATTGTTAGAGCATTAATAAATAGCATTTATAGCAACCTTAGATGCTAAATGCATGGCACATGGAACGCGATAAATGAATGCATAATTTACAGGGAGCCTCCCCGTGCCCCACCGACCCGTGAGTGCTGGAAATATAAAAATATATCTTTTTATTCTTTAGTAAATAAAGTATATATGAGCATATAATTTTTTAACAAAATTGAAGCATCTGGCAAAGTATTAGTCATTAAGTATGAAATTTGCAGACAACTTTTTCAGGCCCATTTTCTAAATTTATTTCTTAAAACTTAAGTTCATCACGGATCATTTGCAACATTTCTTATAAGTTTCATGCGAATCAGGTGTAAATCAGTTAGGTGTCTTATAATTGATAATTTGTCCATAGTTATAAATATGATATTTGGAGGCCTACTTTTTCATATATAATAATTTTTAAAACAAAGTTTTACCACAGAATATTAATAAGTACAACTATTTCATAATTATCTATTAAAAAAAAAAAAATTATATTTAAAAAAACATTCCTATAACAAAGCATGGCCATGATACAATAAAAAATGTCCCGAATAAAAGTACCGATGCTTTTCGGTACCGGTACACAAAAATTTGATTGGGCGATACCGTTACATCGGTACTTTTCAAAAGTGTTGGGCGATACCGGTATCGGTACAAAAAGTATCGCCCGGATACATGTACCCGGTACATGTACCGCGGTACTGCTCCATCTCTGTATATATATATATATATATAGTATATATATATATATATATATATATATATATATATATATATATATATATATATATATATATATATATATATATATATATATATATATATATATATATATATATATATATATATATATATATATATATATATATATATATATATATATATATATATATATATATGATAAACTTGAACTTCTATTACTTTTAATTCTATTAAATTTAATTTACCTTTGATATTATGTTGCCGATTATCGCCCTACTCAAACTACTCCAACAGAGCAGTTATACTCAATCTCTACGCGCGCAGAGAAACAGCAACCCTACTCTAATTGGGTTTACTTGTTTTTTAGGGTTTTTCCTTTCTTTCTACACAAATTCTCTTTGTCAATTTTAATTCTTTTTTGTATCCTCAAGTTACAGCTCTATCCAATAATCAATTTGTCCAAATACATAAGATTCAATATATCATTACTATTAGTCCTGTCATAAAAGAAAACAAAATTAGTTAAGTAACCCATCAATTCTAATACAGTAGAAGGTGACCGTGGCCCCGCGCTATCTTGATCACATCATGAAAGCTTCCCACCTAAAAAAGTATACATCTTACTTACAGTAACAGGTGATCCTCTTTCCCTCTTTTGCTCTTTTGACCTCCTCCTACCTATAAACAACACACTAATTCTATTTTCCTTTTTCAATTACTCTCTCCTCTCCTCCCTACCTCCCTAATTTTTATTAATTCCCAAATCTTATGATTACTTTTATCCTTTGTTAGTCCATCTTCAACTGGTAATCTATTATGAATCCACTCTATATTTTGTATAATTCCCTCTTCCAACTTTTCCTTAATATTTAACAGATCTATCCTTAACATTCTGTTTTTTACACCTGTTTCCGATCTCACATTCTCTTTCAACGATTTGCAATCCGTTTTTACTATAATTTTCATTCCCTTTTCATTTTCCTTCACTCCATTCACTTCTTCCCATAAATATTTTAAATATTCTGCCCACTCTATTCCTTCCACCATACTCATCGTTTCCCCAGCTAATGTTGAGCCCACTACTCCCTTCGCTACTTTAGACTTCCATACCACCGGATTTTTCCTACCATTTTTATCTTTCAACATCACACAGAAACCTATTTGCGTTTTTCCATCTTCAGCATTCCCAAAAGACGCGTCCGCAAATACTTCAAGTGTTAATCCCTCCATTTGCAACTTCTCAATATGCACTTCAACGTTCTTTTCTTTCA
Organism: Trachelipus rathkii; assembly: GCA_015478945.1. Classification (NCBI taxonomy): domain Eukaryota; kingdom Metazoa; phylum Arthropoda; class Malacostraca; order Isopoda; family Trachelipodidae; genus Trachelipus; species Trachelipus rathkii. The sequence goes on from JABUQX010063409.1 coordinate 4,967, forward strand.
TCCTCTTCACAACCTTATTTAATTCTTTGAAATGATCATAATTCGCATTATTCAAATTTCTACCCAATCTACTTACATTAAAACTCACATCAGGTCTTATGTTTTGTGCCAACCAGTTCAATTTACCCAATATTGATCGGTACCTCGTTTGATCTTCAGCACTCAATTTTTCTTTCCCTATATTTTTCTCTATATTCCCTTCACTCACCATCTCCCTTATATATTTATTTTGACTCAATTTTATTATCCCTTTTCCGTCCTCAATTTCAATTCCCAAATATTTGAATCTCCCTCTTTCTATTCTCCCTATTTTCAATTTTCTCTTTATTTCCCCCATTATTTCCTCATGAAATTCATTCGTTCCTCCATATATTATATCGTCTACATGTATTCCCATTACTCCGATCAACTCCCCCTCTTTCCTCCAATAGAAGATAGTTTTTTCTACTTTACTCCCTTTTCCTCCACTTTTCAACACGATATCCCTTATGCTTTCGTACCAATTTCTTGCGCCGTCCTTCAACCCGTACACCGCCTTATTTAGTTTCCAAATTTTCCTGGTCTCCGCCTCATTAGGCGGAACCTGAAAAACATCTCTCTATTTCTTTGCCTTGTAAGTACGCCGTTTTGACATCTAACGTCTTCACTTCCCAGTCATACATTTTCATTTTTATCAATAATAATTTTAATCCTTCAGCAGACATTGTAGGGGCTTCACACTGTATGATATTATTGTCAATATTTTTCATGAACTCTTTTGCTACTAATCGAGCTTTTCATATAACTCCATTTCTTTTTCCTTCTGATTCATTATCCATTTCATTTTTACAGGCTTTATCTTTCCTTTGGCGTAACTTCCTCATATACCTTATTTTCCTTCCAACTCTCAAATTCTTGCTTTTTTGCTTGTCTTATCATTTCTTCTTGATTTTCATCACTCATGTTACCGAAAAAGACATATTCCCCTTCAATCATTGCCAGCTCTTTTTTTCTCTTCAATATCTTCAGTTACATCATACGCCCTTAAATCCATCCATTGTTCCTCTCCTGTTTCTATATCTCTAACATTATATGCTCCATCGTATTTTTCTCCTCTCTTTCCTCCTAAACTCATAATCTTTATTCTTCTCCAATCTTCCCCTCCGTCTTCTTTAACACCATAATTTTCCCCAATCTTTAATGCCCTTGCATTTAACATCCTCTCTTGTTCCTGATGTTCTTTGCTTATTTCTTTTTCTTCTATTCCATCTTCTTCTTCACTCGTATCCTCTTCTTCATCTTCCTCCCCAGTTTCCTTTACTCCTATCATCTCCTCTCCGTCATCTTCACTTTCTTCATCATCTTTTTTCCTCATCCCCATATTTTCCTTTTCCTCTATATCATCTTCTTCATCTTCTTCATGAGCCATTTTTTGTATTCTTGTAATGTGGATTTTATTCACTTATCTCATTAATTCTCCATGATGTACCCACACGGTTTTTCCTTCTATCCATAAGACCTTTCCTGGTCCTCTCCATTTGTTTTCTTTATTTTTCTTCTACCTTTTTCTCCCCAAGACTGGGGGTAAGGTGCGTACATGCATCGGAAAGGAAAAGCAGTAGAAGAATATGACAAAAGTCGAAAAGAAAGCCCTTTTCTTTCTTTTTCTTATAAAACATTTTATCCCCTATCCTTGCATCTTCCAACTTGTGATGTCTAACGTTTTTCTTTAAAACTCTTTTTATTCTATTTTTGCAATCTACACTATGTAGCTTTTCCTCTACCTGTTCCTGTATTTCCATCAGTTCTCTTAACCTTTCCCCTTCTGGTTCAGTTTCCAGTTCAGCCGGTGACTTGTCTTCTACCCTCCACCCATTTCTGGCTCTGCTATTTCTTCCAAACACCTTCTGTAATGGAGAAAACCCATCATTCATTATCGTTTCATTCTTTGCACATATCCAATGCAAAAGCCATTTGTTTTCTTCTAAATTTAATTCCTTCATTTTTTTTAAACTATCTTTTATTATCCCCACCATCTTCTGTGCAGCATACTCTATTTATACTAAATATTGATTCTGTTTTAGAACGATTGATGATATTGTATTTTGTATTGATATTTTCTTTTTTAACATTTGGAAGATTTATTCTGTAGTATTATTATTATTATTATTATTATTATTATTATTATTATTATTATTATTATTATTATTATTATTATTATTATTATTATTATAATTATAATTATAATTATAATTATAATTATTATTATTATTATTATTATTATTATTATTATTATTATTATTATTATTATTATTATTATTATTATTATTATTATTATTATTATTATTATCTCCATATATTTTCCATATCTTTATATTCTGTTTTACCCCCCTCTTGCATTTACTTTTCTATTCCATTAATTATTATTATTATTATTATTATTATTATTATTATTATTATTATTATTATTATTATTATTATTATTATTATTATTATTATTATTATTATTATTATTATTATTAAGATGTATGAAAAAGAACCAGTACGAACGCAGCTGTTTCTTTGGAAAATGGAAAAAGTTCTAATTTATGCTCTTGCTGATCCTTCATTTCATGGTACTGAGAATGTCATAGATAACATGAGAGATATTGACACACATTCGTAAGTTTACGGATTTTTTTTATAGTTTACATGTTTTTAATCTTATGAACAATATTTCTGGGTTTTTTTATTTTTTAATATATCGTTTTTCAAAGCCTATCTTGCTATTAAAACTTTTTTTACAAGAGTTTAAAATGTTTTTTATTACTTAATGTTTTAACGTTTCAGTCCGTGGCCAGAAGAGGGAATTGAATTTACCACATTGTGGTGTCGTTTGATAAGTGGCACTTGTTCTTCATGGAGATTCAATCTCAGGGATTACCCTCAGCCATTGTGGGATATTTCCGTAATGGAAATCTATGGACGCCTTATTGGAGCTGAGCCTAAACCGACAAAAAGAGGTTCAGTTTTGATATTTAGTTAGAGATTAAAGATTATTCTCCATGAGTTTATTAAATATAATTATAATTATATGCAAAGTTAAAAATACTTAGATAATAGTTTGTTTTTTTTAATAAGAAATCATTAATTTTTTTTGTATTCAAATTTTTTATTTACTGTTCTGCTTTAAAGCAAAGAGAACGATTAATATTGATGTAGAAGATCCTTTTCCATCTGACGAAATTGAGAGGTCTCTAACTTCCTTGAAATTCTATCATGATCTCACTTGGGAGGCGGAGTCATTTAATGCTGCCTACGGACCTTGTTGGGAACCCGCAATGTCACAGTTTAACTTAGGTTAGTTTTGCTCACCTTTCATAGCACAATTTATTTACTTATTATTTTATGAAATCTTTGTTATACAAATTGATAATTTGGTGTTTAAAGTATTAGGTGACTTGTTTATGAATTAATGCTCACTATTTTTATTTTTTTCTTGTTTTCTATATTGCTTAAATATTTATCTCATTATTTTTTACTTTATTTAATGATAGTTTTGTACGAACTAATTTCGTGATTAATTATAGGTTTAAAAAATAAATATGCCCCAGGGTAAGTGGGGGAGGGCTTTCTTTTCGACTTGTGTCATATTCTTCTTCTACTTTTCTGGTTTCGGTGTATGCTGCTCACCTCACCCCAATCTGGGGAAAGGATAATAATAATAATAATAATACAATAATAAATAATAATAATAATAATAATAATAATAATAATATAATGTAGGTACGAGTATGTGTTATTAGTTTATGTAGTTTATCATGAACTGTTTTCATGAAGTAATAAAATATTGATCAGCCTGCTTTTAATGATTTAGATTCTGTTGAATTGAGAAAAACAAATCTTCCATTGTAACTATTCTTTGATCCTAGCTGTAGGATGTCAAGAATTGCTTATAATTTAATAATTGTATATTAATTCATTATTTCAGAATATATATTGGCGGGCTTTCGATGTAGAAATCAGAAGAGATTGTAGTCTCTAGTCATATGTCATATAATATTCTCATGTCGTGTTCAAAGTTACTTTTAATTCAGAGTCCACTAACGTGCGTATTATCTCTTTACTGTGACAAACGTAAGAATGTGATGAATTCCTCAAATATTTAATGCCCTACCTCTAAGATACTTAGTTCTTGAGTAAGTTCTCTTCCATATCACGATATTTTTAATTTCATTTTATAGGCTCAATTTTATTGGTACAGATTGTAGACGCGGGTTAACACGTCTACAGACGATTTTGGATATATCTAATATATCTCCAATATAGGGGGTCTATATGTGGACTATGGAATCTGTTATCTCAATGTTATCGCAGTTGTCAGGGATAGAGGGCTTGTTGCCTAGCTCATGTGTAAGGTGGTTAACTGAGTCAATAACTTAAAGTAATTAATTAATCTTTATAATAAAATATTTTGGGAATGCTGTTCCCATTCACTGGATTCTGAGGTTATCCTTCTATAATCATCATTATAAGTATCACTTGCTATGAAGTCTGTCCCCAGTTCCACTAACTCACTTCTATCAGTTTTAAAAATTTTTTATGACTGTTTATGTTGTCATTATATTATTATTACTCAGATTGCCAGATTAGGAGTATAAGATGTTTTTTCATTTTTATCTTACTGATATAATGGGGGACGGTGGCCCCTGATGCATTTAAATGGTTTAAATGCATATGTTTACCATATAACTAATTGTTCTTTGGTGTCAACTCTTCAAGGTTATAACTATTTATCTCATGGCTGTGATTTATTGTATTTCCTTGTTGAGTTTGCAAGTCGCACAATGCTGTTCTCTCTCTGAATGTTTGGGTAATACTTTGTTATTTATCACAACTGTTATGAGAAGTAAGGTCAGCTATATTACTCTGGATAGTGATAATCTCATTATCCTTGTATTTGATGTTAGGATTTCACCTTAATTTCTACGGGTTAATTTCTCCTTTATGCTCTTCTGTTTTCTGTCCGTCAGTAGTCTTTACTATCTGTTTACCATCATATAGTTTCTTTATCTTCTTTTATTTAGACAGCATCTTCATAGTATTGTTCTTCTTAGTGAGAATGCTTCATCACTGGTCCTCATTCTTGAGTTCCTGTTGAATCACTACATTTTTATCTATAGTTTTTATTAACTCCCCTCAATTCTTAATAGAAGCTGCATTATGGGTCAACTGGTCCGGTATCAACTAAGCCTTCATGAGAACCATGGATAGCTATGGAGAAATGACAAAACATTATGTTATATATAAATACGAAATCATTGTAAGAGTAACTATTTGGTTCAAACATATGTCACATTTGATCATTAACCTTTAATTAATATGTTAATCAAAATATCATATCAAATCATTCAAATTCTTTAAAATTTTTACTTAATAAATATTGCAGCTTCACAATGGCTTCTCATATTTGAGTTCTTAAAATTACAAAAAAGTTTTAAAAAGTATTCAATAATAATTAAATCTTTCAGAATGTTGTATTAATGAAATAAATATTTTTAAAGTTTTAAAATAATATTCTTCTTTTATTCTAATATTTCATAAAATATCAAGATTCAAGAGACTTCACAACTATTTATTATTATTTTTCAAGAGAGTTACTATTCTAGTTCAGATATAAAAAAAATGATCAGGTGATATAAATTTACCTACTGTGGGTTTTGTTTCTGAAATTTCGTTTGATAGTTTTTCTGTCTATGATTTATATAATATTTAAATAAATAAAGTTTATAGATCTAGCTTCATTGTACACAATGTTCTAATACATTAAAATATATTTTTCATTTTTAAAATTTCAGTAATTAAACAACATTCTAAAAGTACTCTAAATAATAAATTATAAATAATATAATTTATCTTTTCAAAATGTATTTCTATAAGTACTAAAGTTTTTCCAATAAATTTAAATAAAGGTTATAATTCCCAATCGTATTCTTACAAAATTATTTATAAAATTATCAGAATTTTTCTATTTTCAAAAATTGGAAATAATTTTATCTTTTTAGTCAAAAATTATATTTAAATAAATATATAATACGTTCATGTATTTACGATTATTTATATAGTTAATTAGTTTTTACTTTCAACCCTTCAACATTAATTATATTTTAAATTGAGATAATTCTATGCTAATCTCCTATTTCTTAAGATTCATATTTTTAAGTTTTGACATACAATATAGCTGTAGTTTACTTAAAAAATAATAAAATAGAAAAAATATATTTTGTATTTTCATCATTGATCAAAAAGGTAATATCTATTAATTTGTGATCCTTCTTATCTCTAGCTTATATACTCATTTCAAATGTTATACTTATACAATATAGTTGTATTCATCTTAATTGTTTCTTAACCTCTGGGTTGAAGATCAATTTCAAATAGTTATTATTAATATTACAACCAAATATTATAATTATCTTTATTTAATAGATTTGGACGTATCTTTAAGCTAATCTCTGTATACAGTAGAATACATATTTTTAATATATTTAATATTATCATTAGGTCATTGATAATAAACTAAATGTTATCATAAATTATGTTTGCTTAGTTACATTACTACTAAGTTTTTCTAGTTATTTTAAGTGTGTCAAAATGATAACTATTTATTACATGTTTTTATGGTCTATCAAAAATAAAATATATTTTCCATGTGTTTTTTTGATGTCAATTTTGCGCATTTCCTGATGGAACCTGGATTTGACCTATTGTTACCAGTTTGTGTTGATCTATTGGGTAAGACTCTTTTGGCTATGTATCTTTGTACGATCTTTATTTAGTATATCCTTTTAATTTAAAGGAGTTCTTTTAATAATTATAGACTTCATATATTATTCTATTGACTTTGAGTTGACCTATTGGATAACCATTTTGGTATTAGGCATATCCTATATATGCTAGGTTGTACTCTATGGGCGTTACTGTAATCCTAAACAATGCGAGTTCTATCTCATTATCTAATCTTGATTGGTAAATTTATTATTTACCATTCAATTTTATCTTTTTCTAAATTTTAAAAATGGATTTCCTGATATATAATTGATATAATAATAACTCTTATTATTATCATTACTTCGATCTAAATAAAAGAAATAAAAAACACTTGGCTTCTACTAAGCCATTCACTATAAAAAAAACCAAGGATTCATCACTCATAAAATACAATACATAAACAATCAACAGTAATGCGTCCAACATGTTTTTCGTTACGACAAACATAAACAAATATATTATTAGAAATAACTAGATTTTTTAGCTTCTTTTAAGAAACAAATATATTTAAATATTTGTTATATAATTAATATAGTAAAAACGATATATATTAATTAAATATATATATATATTATTTATTACTTTTACTTATTAATTTAATATTATGTATTATAGTTTATATAATGTTGATTTAATTTAATTTTATTATGTTAATTATATATTTATTCTTAATTATATAATAATTTAAATTAGTATGATTTAATATTTAATTTTTTTAGTATATAATTATATATGATAATTATAATTTAATTATTTATTATTATAATTATTGATTATTATGTATTATTTATATATAATATTATATGATTATATATATTATTATTATATATTTAATCTTATTTATAATATATTATTTAATAATTAAATTATTAAATTATATTAATAATACAGATGTTAGACGGTTGTTGATTGTTGTGTTAGTGTATAATATGACATTTAAAATAACTTACTATGTAGCGAGGATAAGTGAAAGTAATAGGGTAGCATTATAGTAAGTGAATGAAAGTAATAATGTAGGGTAATCAAAGATGTGGACTCATAAATTCAGATCCTCTTCACACTTTGCTTTTTATATAGAGTTAGGTAAACATCCCTTCCCTCTGAATTGCAGATTCGTCGCTTGATAATTCAAATCGTTACATATCTTTTTCACCTTCCCTTACCGAAGGCGTAATAACTCCAAATTTCTAAATTGACTCTCATTATACTTTTCTCTCTCCACTCTTACCCTTCCTTTATTAAAATTTAGATTTCATATTGCTCTCTACCCCTATTGCCAAAGATGTCACTCACAATCACGATAAACACCTTATTGACTTAATCTTTCTTTAATTGAAATATTTTATAAGATTTCTGCTACTTGATTTTTGAGAGAATTTTTTAGATATCTTTATTATAAATTTAGTTCTGACTATTTAACTAATTTATATAATATTATTGTAAATAAGTTAAAAGGAATAAAATGTATTTAACTTTTCAATTTGATTTAATTTAATCTAATTTATGTCAAATTAACTATAAAAATATTAATTAATCTAATCTTAATTAAATTATTTAAATGCTTTATAAATTGCAAATTTTATTATCATTATTATTTCAAAAGATTCCCTCAGGACCCGTATCACAACTTTAATAATAATTATTTTGAGTAAATTTGTATTACATATATTTATTACTTGATATATTTTCGTGCAACTTGATAAAAAAAACATACAAATAAAGCAAACAAATATCAATATAAGATTAACATACTTGATTTATGTAATTAAAACTCATAGCTAAATCGTCTCCTCTAAAAATCTCGAGAGAGTCTCTTTATTATTCAACACCTATACAACAAGTGAAAGTAGCCTTTGTTGTTCTCTTCCTAATGATATATTATGGTCGACTGAATTTTTCTGTCAGTATCGTAATCTATCATTCACATTTGTTTTAAAATTTCTTCGGACGTAATTTGGTAAAACATAACCTACTTGTATTCACTTAAATTTTTAACACTTCTTTGTGTTTTGAAATTTGCACAAATTTGGAACAACTATATATTAATTAATGGAGTCCTCCAAAAGCGTGAGTGATAGTTTAGTAATATAGTGCATTGTATACATATCGCAAACAAATTTACCTAATTACTATCTTAATATCTAATGTCTGTGAGAAAATCTAGGTGATATTGTTGTGTGAAAATTAATGGTTCTGTACTAACAATATGTACCAGTGTATTAAATTTGTGAATTTTTTCCAACCTTAACAGCTTGGCAAAGCGTTTTTGATTTGGCGTCTATAGTGGACAAAGCAGTCACCGCTCTCCACAGTAATTGTAAATAACAATGAGAGCCTCCTTAGCTGGTCACAGAGAATGAATATTCCAAATAAAGATTCTGTGTGTGAAGAGCACAATACTCACTCAAGTAGTAAGATCATTACGATGGCATATGTAAATGATATGAGATGAAAGTATAAGAGTTTCACAGATGTGAGAGAGTGAGAGTGCTGGCTGTAGATAAAAATAGATTGCTACACATATCTATCTTCAGCAACCCAGTGTGTGATGTAATAAACTGCGCGCAGAGTGTGACATAATATCACTGAGCACTCATTTCTTTTTTTACATTCCTACAGTACCAAAAAATCTTACAGACGAATATATGAAACTGCCTATGAAAAAAGCTATTTTTCGCACACACGTTGAAAATACTCTCTATATTAAGAAAATATAGAATAGCTAATATTATCGAATATAAATTGTATATTTTTAGTGATTGTATAATTACTTAAAATAAATAAATTAATGTTATGTGAATTTAATATTTAATCTAATTAAATCTAATATATTTAATATATTTATTAATATTAGTACAAAATAATAAAATACAATTGAGTTAATCAAAATATAACTGTTGAGCAACTAATAGTAATCATTCTAAAACCAAATCAATAAATTCCTCCATATTTTACAAAATTCTATGAATTTTTTTCTAGAATTAATTTAGATAGTATTTTAATTTTTCATATATATTTAATATTATCCTAAACTTTTCTATTTTCAAATTTTTTTTAACAAATAATCTATCTCAATTGAATATGAATTTGTAAAGAAATCTATCAATGTAAAGTAACTAAGTAATTTAATTGTAAAACTGGCTATTAAGTTATATTTTATAACTAGAATATTTATGATTTATCAATGCTAATTTGAATATTATTTGATTATTATTTATTATTATGTAAATCTATATTAATTATCATTCTATTAAATATATTATTACTTCATATTATTAAATTCATATTAATCATTATTATTTAAAATGATCCAATCAATTTACTCCTTTATGTTATATGCGATGGTAAAATAAAATATCTTATGTGAGACAACACACTTTTTGTTCTACTCTCACTATGTCGTATACATTTTTTACTCTGTTGTATAATGTTGTATTATTCATTTTATCATTATTATTATATCCTATACAAATGAATATAAAAACGATTATAACCAGTATTTTTAGAATCATCTTAATAATGATGATATAAGTACTTAATATGAGGAGTATAATATTATTATTATTTAACTCGCATATCATCAAGCGAGATGTTGAGAATACTACTTGTAGACTACACGCGACTTATAGCTATTATAGAGAGTTTTATAAACAGTAATATCCGTAGAGCTATTATCCACTTAGTGAGCCATTATTATAATATATAATTATCATTATTAATCTATATTGTATATATTATATTCAATCTATTATATCTAATTATTTAAATTAATAATATATATATATTATCTATTATCTATTTATATAGTATATTATATTATTATTATAATTTAAATTATATAATTTATTTATTACTTATATAATATATATACTTATATATAAATGTATTAAATTATAGAATTATATTTATATCATTAATTGAATTATTTCATTTTACAATAAAATAATGTTTATATCTTTTCATCAAAGTAGATATTAAGAAAACACTTCCTTCTTAATATATTATGCTTATTATGCGCCTTACAACATTACTCAGGCGAACTAATTATCTTTTTATAGTATGTTAGATCATTAAGCGGTGCTAGAGTTAGCCTCATAACAACATGGTCTCATTCTAAGGTTCAACCCTTATTTTAAAAATAATCGAGTATCCATTTCATCTTGTAAGCTTCATCTCATTCCTTTCTCTATAATCTCTTCTAAACCCACTATAAGGATTTCTCTCGCTTCTCATTTCTCCCATCTACCATTCTACTCCTTCATCTCTAGATGTTTACGATTTATTTTCTAAAATGTGAAGGAGTCTCTATAATATTGATTTTATTTATTGAATTATATTAATCTAAATATCTCTAGATTATAATCTCAGATATTGACTTTACTAGAATTTTAGGAATGGAGATTATTAATGAATTGGTATTTGATTTATGAGTGAAATATATATTTCTACTCTAGATTGACGAAATTTGAGATCATAGACTGATTAAATCAATTTTTATGGTGATTGCGATATCGTTATATTTATCTCGAGTATCCATAAATGTTTAATTGATATATCGTTATATGTATCACGTAAATTAAAAAAAGAGATATATAAATTGAAATAGAGTTTGAGATTATTTTTAGAGAGATTTTTTTTATAACTGGAGTTATTATTATATTCTTAATTTTTAATATCTATTTAATATCTAAAGCTGCAACCAAGATATATACATCTTACTCTACACCATATTGTGAAGTTCAATATATTGTGAATATATTTAACTAATTTTATATTATAATATATTAATATTAATAATATATTTTTATATTATATATTATAATTATTTATGTAATTATATAATTTATTATTAGTTATTATATATATATTTTACTTAGGAATTACTATTATTATCTATTATAATTATATAGTTATATAATTTATTATTTAGTAGTATATTATAATTATTAATCTAATAATTTATATATTATATATTATATATTTAATTTTATAAATTTATTATAATTATAATAAAGCTAATAATATTAATTACTATTATTTTTTCTGACTATAATTATTAATATATGATAATAAGCTGTATACCTTTTTTTCTTTATTAATTATATATAATAAGAATTATGAAGATTGAATTATTAAACCAGATAACTGTTAGATAGTATATAATATTACTAATATATAATAATATAGTAATTATTATATCTTATATATTATAATATTTAAATATTATATTAAACTTATATTTATATAATTCAGTAATATTATCATTTATATTAAACACCATATTTAATTTATAGGATTATATTAATATATTATTATTTTTTATTAATTTTAAAATTATTATTATATTATATTATATAATATCTAAAGTTATATAATTATATATATTTATATAATATAATTATAATTATATAGTATTTAATATATTTAATTATTATAAATATCTATTATTTATATATTTATATTAATTATTTATAATACTATAGCATTAATTTAATATTATTATTTATTTTAATTATATTAATTTAATTATATTTATTTATTCATATTATAATAAATTATATTATATATATATCTTAAATTATTTAATTTAAATATTTTATTAATATAAATTTTAAATAAGTATATTTTATTGTTATAAATTTTATAATAAATATTATTATTGTAATAAATATATATATATTATTAATTTATCGTATTTAGAAAAATATATTGTAGAATATTTATTTTTACATACCTCTTTTCCTTGATATCATTTTTCTTAAATAGTACAAATATAATATAATTCCAATGTGACTAAATATATACATAATAAATATATAAACTGTTTGCAAAATAAAATGATACTGATAAAAATATGTATCATCTAATAAAAATATAATATCGGATCTAAATTATAAAATGAGAAATTTAAATAATAATATAAAAAACAAACATAATATATCTATATAGTATATATATATAGTATATACTACTAATAATAATAATAGTATATTCATAATTAATATATATAATCTTACGATATACTATATATTAACATCAAGAGCTTGTAACGAGATTATGTAAACATAAATATTATCATACAACAATTTTTATATATTATTTAAAACAATTTAAAATATATATAATATATACTATTACTAAATGGTACAACTGTATAACTATATTATAATCTAGATCTAGTAAGATATTAATATCATCTATATATAGTGTCACGTACAGACCCTTATAATTAATAAATATATATTATTATATACTTATTATATATACTACTATATGTATATATTTATTATATTATTATATATATATATATTTTATTATATATCTATATAGTATATATATGATATACTTATATAATATAATATTATTATACTTATATTATAGATATCATATAATATATATTTATTAATATAATATAGACCTTATATATAGTATATATATATATATAGTATATTTTATAGTATAATTTAATATATACTTATCTATATATATATGTCTTATATATTATATATATACTACTATTATTATTCCTATTTTATATATACTATTATAATATTAATAAGTATATAAATATATTTTATATATTATATATAATATAATATATTACTTATATATATATATATATACTTATATATATATATATATATACTATACATATATATATACTAATATATATATATATATATATATATATATAATACTTATATATAGAACTTATAAATTGTGATCAGTAATTTCATTTATACCTATATAATAATAATATATATATATATATTATATATATATACATATAATTGTATAATAGTATATATACTATTAATATATATATAGTATTATACTAGCTACTATGTATACATCACATCCGCATCCTATGAAAGTACTGATGTGGATGCCGAATGTCGTTGAAGTGTGGAATGCGGATGCAATACGAGTGAGCTGTTTTCAGAGATTTTGGTTGCGGCTTGCGGAGCGGAGCGATGTGGCTTGGCTTGACAAAGATGGCAGAGATGTTACATAACATTTTCTCATTATATTATATACTATATATATTATATATATAATATTAAATTATTATATACTAAGTTATATATATTAGTATATATTATATTAGTATTATTAACATTATATATATATATACTATAATATATATATTATATATATATAAGTATAATATATTTAAAGAATTAGTGGGGGACATAGTATATATGTCTATATATATATATATATTAATATATATATATAGTCTCTCCTCTAGCTATATATATATTATTATATATATATATATATATATATTTATAAAATATTAATATATATAGAGATATATAATTATATATCTAATACTATTATACTATATATATTATATATTATATACTTATATTACGTTATATATACGTATATATATATATATATTTATATATTACTATAATATATATAGTATATATATATATATAATATATATTAACTAAAGATTTAAAATTTTTGAAATTTAGTATGTTAAAAAGTCTCCAACGTCTAAGTCCTCAAAAAAACAAGTAAATGAGCAAAATGGCAACCCGCTATTTTTTTCCCGAGGTGTCTCATAATTACAATATATTATATATTACTATATTATGAAAATTCAATATATGTTTTTATATATATTTATAATATATATATATAATATATATATATAATATATAGTAGACTATATATATATATATATATATATATACTAATATATTATAGAATATATAATATATTACTATATATAATATAATATATATTATATAGTATATACTATATATTATATATATACTATATATATTATATATATATATATACTAATATATTAGTTATATCTATATATATGTATTAATATATATAACTGATAATACAGATATTCTCTGGTAGTGTATATATAGCTCTATATATATATTTAATAGTATATATAATAGTAGTAGTATACTTATTTAGAGGATAGTATAGAGTATAGTATATAATATACTTTATTATTATTAATATACAATATACTATATATACTAATATATTATATTATATTATATATATAGTAGTATATGATATATATTTAAACTATATAATAAATATATATATATATATAATATAGTATAGTATAATATATATATATGATTAAGTATATTACTAATATATATATATCTATATAGTATATATTATATTTATATATAAGTATATATACTATATTTATATATAAGTATATATATTATTACTATTATATTTGAATTTATTATACCCTTGAGAGATTATTATCTATTATCATTTGTTCATTTCTATTATTGCATTTTATATGGACTTTAAAACTGTAAGCACTTTTTTGAGTAATTTTATTTGATACAGTTAGTTATTATTCTGGAGATTAAAATTTAAATTTTAAATTAAAACATCACTCTGATTTTCATGGTAATATTTAAAACCAACTATAGAGCAAATTCATGAGCCACAAAAGACTGACGCTCTTCAGTTTTTCGCGTCTTAGTAAGAAACAACATTAAGAGAGTAATTTTAAAGAGGTAAAACAGTCTGGGTACGCTGAAATAGTCCA
>JABUQX010063410.1:0-15000 GCA_015478945.1 Trachelipus rathkii
TACGTACGATATTATAATGGTAAACTTTTAAGACACTTATTGTTATGTCTATATGATTAATCTTAATTAATTAAATACTTATGCAGTACAAATTATATATATATTAAGTTAATGAGCTTAACAAATCTCAACTTTAACGAGTTATCAGACCTAAACATAAAATTAGATTACTCATATTTTACAGTATATATATCGTGGTTCAAGCTCAGTTTAAAGTTCATCTTATTTGAACATTAATAGTTTAGTATGCTCAGAGAGTGAGAGCCAATTCCTTATACTCATAAGGCTGTTGAGAGAGAAGAAGCGCTATGAACGCAGCCCTCTGCGTCATCTCGAGAGTGAGAAATATGCAATGAATTTTAAAGTATGTATACCTTTATATATAGGCTAAAAATGTCTTAGATTATTTATTAAATATTACTGTGAGTCTAAATATATATATAAAATGCAATTATGATTTAATAGTTTTCATAAATAAATTTTATTCATAACACTTACCGGCAGATGAAGGATTTGCCTTCATAAATAGAGATAGCAATAGTCCCTAACCTTTATATATATGAGTTTTACTTTAGCTGTGTGCTTGCCTTTCCTTTAATAAATTATAATAATTTAATAAGTTAATTTTTTTATTTTTAACTTTTTACTTTTTTTATTATATTTATAAAAACTTAAATCTTATACTTACAAATTACCTAAATCACAAACTTATATATTTACATATTATTTAAATTACTTAATGTTACTACTTTTAATTTATATATTATCAATAATTTTATATTATAAATTACTAGAGTATTAGACAAAATTGGGCTTGCTCATAACTGTCACTCTGTTTAAGATAAGCTTTTCTGATGAGGGTCTTATTTGAGTATTGTCCATTTAACTTATCACTTATTTAATTATTGATATTAATATATTATTATTATTATTATTTCATAATTAATATTTAAATATATTATATAATTAATTATTTATTTAATTATTTAATTATATTATTAATTTATAATTATTTAATATATTAATAATTTAATTATTATTTAATATTAATTGTTACTTATATAGTTATATATAATATGATATATAAACAGAAAGTAAACTATATGTATAAGGGATTCTGTTGCTTGATTGTACATCCTGTCAATAGGTGTTGTAGGTGCTCAAGGAGATGTCTTCACTTATTATGTGTGAGTGTGAAACTCTAGTGAACCGATCTCCTGGAAGGAGTCGCATTTGTAGTGGAAATCAAGTTCGATCCGGCTGCCGTTAACACTGGTTACTGTGGACCAATGACAACCCCTTACTAATGTGTGTAACAATGAGTCAGCAGAATTCGAGATATATAAGTTTGAAAACTAGATACGAGTCTACATATATACGTATCATCGAGATTCCTCATTATTAACTATCATCTATCTCCCGTCCAAAATCCACTCACCACTAGCACACAAATCTCTTATACAAATGTGGAACACTCGGAAATATTATTGCTGTCACTGTTATAAGAAAGCCACCATTCTCTGCACACACACACAGCACACACATTTACTTTATTTCCAAATACCCTCTGAAACGAATTGTCTTAAGTACCGAGCTCTTAAATAGAGTTTATGGTAGATGAGTCCTTATGTGTGCGTTGCGTGTGACATAGTGTGAAAAGGAGCTAGAGAGGCTTCATATAGAGAGTAGACATTGCAACATCTATTAGTGAGCTTAGAAAGGAGACTACAGGAGAATGCCACTAAGTGAGTCTCAATGTATTTCACTTGATTTATATATATATCTCTTTTGTGGGTAGTATGTCAATCACTGCCCATTAGTATGATATATACTAATACTGAGTTATCTATAAAAATTATTTGTAACAATAATATATAATTTATAGTTATTAAAATACTCAATTAACTATATCAATAAAAAACATAATTGGGTACGTTTAATGCCTCCAACTTATATATACATACAAAGTTACCTAAAGATATATTCATATATGGTATTAGTAGGGTTAATGGAATTATTGAATATGGCTAATTTTCTTATGTTACAGAGCAGATATTGGTAATATGAATAAGAAGTTCAAAATAAGTATCACTTTTGTAAATATAACTATTTCCACATGACTTTGTAACTAAGACACTATGTTTCATTACTGTTTATTAACCTATCCAGATGGCTGCCTATTGCCATACTAGTGAGATAGTAAGAGGTTAAAGTTTTTAAACATGTATTTGATCTGAGATTATTATCAAACATCCCTCTACTTGAAAGCATCAGAGTATTAAAGGTAATCTTCGTATTATTTTGTGACATACCTATATTATTTAGAAATATAATTAATATTGGTCATTAAATTGTATTTGAAATAAAATTCCCTATGTATATGTACAGTTTAAATATGCATACAAAAAATATACATGTAGAACTATAGTTCATAATAATAATCATATTAATATTGAGACTATATCATAGAAAAAGATCTAAAACAGGAGAGTTCGTTTGCACTAGATGGAGTGATTTAACTAGTTACTATAGAATGACATAGTTACCTTTCATGAGAGATGGTTTAAGACAGTGAAAATTAAGAGATGTACCATAGTTATGGACTTTGAGTGTTTTTGTTATTTTTTGAAATTACTAATAGTAGTATCCGTATAAATCAATACCTATGTTTAGTTATTTTATTATAGATATCATGTTTAGTTATTTTCTTTAGGTATGATACAGTGAACGTGGGTTACCTGTATATAGAAAGGAGTTTTTATTGAGTTCATTCTTGCCATATGTAATGCTAAGTTCAATTAAACGATGATATATATCTTACAGCAACTCTATATAATATACCTATAGAGTATCCCAACATACTTTGATTTCTGAGTGTCATAATGATAGTAGTATGAATTATAGCCTATCATACTACTATATCGACCATATAGTATATGCTTATTATTGTGTACGTACATTATGAAGCATATATTTAAATTAAAATAGCATTCAGATTTAAAAATAATAGACTGATGGGAATGGAACAATATTTGAAAATGTTCATAAGGAGGCTTGATTAAGAAGAGCTTCATTTGAAGGTTACAACATTGGTCAAATTGACAATTCAAAATACTAATCGATAAGTTTTTATTATAATAAAATAGCTTTTTATAGCAAGGAAAAAGATTATTAAAGTTTATAAAACCTAACGGTGAAGGATTTAATTAAATTTGGCAAATTCAAATTTATTTAACTTTTATCTTTCATATTAAATCTTTTAAAATTTAATTTCACTATTTTTTATACTAAAAACTTTAGAATTTGATTTATTTTTAACCCTCATACTCTTACTGATTTTTTGAAGCTGCACTAATAATTTATATTGTAATTTTACTAGATACCATAATTATAAAAATATATATCACAAGGCAAGTTGATTAGGTATCGTGTTCATTACAGACACACCACTGTACGACTAGCGACTGTCCATTAAAATTGAAACACTGATGAATAAAAAACCAAAATAAGATAATCATATTATGATGTAAACTTTCAAAATTGATCTAACTATCTATAATAAAACTATAGCCAAGTTAGATAGGTAGAATTTAGAGAATAAAAAACAACATATAAAATAATTCAATTATTTTGATACTATATCAACATTAATTTACAACAAACAGTGCAAATGATATTAATCTTGTCTACACTAGTAATGCAAAATTTAATTATTAATAAATTAAAATTTATTTTAAATAATAAAATTATAAAGAACTAAAAATTATAACAAAAAAAATTTATTAATAAAAAATTTTATTTTTGCTGAAATATTTATAACATATATTATATATATTCAGGCACATTTGACTTTGATAATACTTTAATGTTAGTTGTAAGCATGAGATGGATAAGTTAATCTAACTACCATGCATTATTATAATTTACATTTATTCTCATACTGTTTTTTAAAACTTATAGATTATTATACTTATTATTGTAGGGTTGTCTGGTTAAGTATAACCAGTATACTATCAAATATACTTAAACTATTATGTGTAGTTAGTATAATTCACCTCAAAAGCAATTATCTATATAATTATATATATAGATAATTCAAAATATACATTAATTTATAAACTATATACGTATGTAGCTCTTCCCAAAAAATATATATTGGAGGGTAAAGCATTTCAAATCACGTTATTACATACTAATATATAAATTATAACGTATAGAGTTTATTAAACTACCTCATGCCCTTCTCGGTAGGTTAAGTTAGTATAGTATTTTAATAACACAGCTCCTTCGAGGTCATAAATCTTTCAAAAGCGACTCAGATCATGAGTAATAAAGGGATAATAACTTTTATATATTAAACTACTAATCCTACAATTGTCACATTTAAATTATTACATATTAATGCACAAATAGCTTTACTAGTCGGGACGAACTAAGCTCAGCTTGCGCTCCTCTACAGCATATCTTTCAGTATACAGCAGTCCCAACGAGAGAAAGTGAGGAGGCGAGCATGCCATTTGTTATCAAGAAAGATATTGATAACTAATTTGTTTAATAATTTAATCAGTATTGTTAATGATAATAATTAACCTCTTATACAGAAGCAGCTAATCGCTTTTATGTTTTACTACCTCAAGGTATATAAAATGAGCTAATATAAAACTATAATATATTAAATATATATAATTATATATATACAAATTATCCATAGTATAATATATATGCTCACATAACTACATAGGCTACAGGTTGAAATAGGAATACATTGTTTGTTTGGTACTGAAGAGGAACGATTGTCTGTACAAAAAAAGAAAAAAAAAACAAACATTAAAGTAACGATAATAAAAACTCTACTTAAATCTACAATGTGCTACATGTATAAAGAATATCAAGGTTTTGAATCATGGGTTTGAAAATTTTTGTTGAATAAATGTTAAAAAAGAAAACTAAATAGAAGAAAATAAAATATAATAAAATTGGCTTTTTTTTTGGGGGGAGCTCGAGCTGGCGGGGAAGATTGTTTGAGTATTATATATATTATTTTGTACCAAAGGTATTACATCGGCAATGTAGCGGGCTCGAGCCGACGGGGAACACAGGGGGGACGTTTTCCGATACCCGTAGGGGAGGGCGGAGAACCCGCACACCAAAAATACCAAAAGCGGGGTTCCTGGAGAACCTCCCCGGAGGCGGGAAATATCTCAACCCCGTAGTCCCTGAAGCCGAGATACCCCGATCCTGGCCATCGTGGTATACCACCCTGGGGTATTTTAAGTTACAAAAAGTCAAAAACAAAATTTACTACAAGAGTCTAGTTATTTTAACGAGTGAAGCGTAAAAAATTCTCTAACTAGGCTTTCTACTCATATTTAATCTACTTTTATTATATCTGTTAACGCTATCGGACGACACTGTCACATAAAAATGATGCAAGCTCATACTTGAATTTACTAATAATTCAGATATTTTTTTTCCAGCACATTTTCGTTTATCAACAGTTTGCGTAAAAATATGTATCCTTTTCCCTGTAGCTATGCTAAATTTTGAGATATGATTTTAGCACTCAATCATGTTCACTGGAATTTTTTTATTTATTTTTTATGATAATTTACCTTTTTTTATTTTTCTATTTTTATTTTATTTTTTTTTATATTTTTCCGCACTAAATGATCAATATATTTTGTACAATATCTCAAAGAATCTAATGTAGATGTGTATTCATTGCGTATTGCAATCAAAATGTATAAGATATTCACCATAAAACATATTCTGTTCCTGTTATTCTGACCAATAATTATCGTTCAGGTTTTATCATACGAGTTAATTCTGCGCAATCAGTATAAGTATGGCCTCAGGCTAAGACAAGCCTAACTAACAAGTCAGAACTTTTTCAATTGAAATTAATATGAATTTAAACCGCGCATATTTTTAATTTCGATGTGGAGTTTATAAAAAGGCGAAAAGAATCTTTTTTATAAATTATAAAAATAGAATAATTTTATATATCCATAGTAAAGAAATATTTCTCCTCTAAAATAATAAATTCGAATTAAATTTCCAAATGCAGTTTTTTATCAAGGTAAGATCTGGGATACCATATATATTAGTTATATACTTATATATATATGTATATATAGTATATATATACATACTTATTCTAAAAACATATATATTATCACTAATAGATATATTATATATATATATATATATATATATATATATATATATACCAATACTTAATATATAGAGGACTTATAGTGAGCTATATACTATAACATTAGTATATATGATATAGCTTTATGTCTTCGATTGATTTGCATTAAATTATAACATAATTTACCATATATTTTAATACATAGCAACTGAACCAGATTAACAGTAAAAAATATATATAGGAATGTAGTATATTAAAGTACTAACTAAGTTAGAGTGATAGAGGATCTAGTTATTTAGGAAATGAGCTCTACTTTACATTTATATTACTGATATTATGGAAGATGACTCCAGACATATTATAATAATATAATACTAAATTATATGATAGTGATATATATATTATATATATATAGTATAGTAATATGTTTAAAATGGATTAGCACAATTGTGATTGGAATAAATAGCTACTGCACCAAGCCACCAGATATTTCAAACCTTAACTCTTGTTAAAAAGATAGATCATTCTTCTTTAATTCGATTTTCTTGTATCATCTACGACGGATACAATTTTAATATACCAATCATAAGATTTGTGAATAAGACTAAATTAAAACATTAGAGAGCTCATCGAAATTTTGATCTTATTACATTACATTTTAAAACTTTAATCCTTTGTTGATATGGAAAGAAATAAAATGTTCTTTTCTTATGAGGAGAGTCTTTATGTGCTCTGTTTCTTTCCAATATTCTGTAAGGAGTAGATCACCATTTTGGTTTTGTTCTTCAATTTTTAATCTTGTCTAATTTTTATGGCAACCAGCTACAGATGCTTCTCCATTTACATCGAGTTTCATGCCCAATTAATTTTCCAACTTCAAAGAAAAGTTTAGGAAAATTTCTCTGTGTAGTTATCTTGAGTGCAACTTTAGAAGGAAGTGAAAACAAATCAAAATCTAGAATTTTCAAAACTCAAAGATCATGAAGATATTCAAGTAACCCAAAAATTCTTGAGGAATATTAATTGCTCAAAGTTTCTTTTAGTTATTGACTGCAATAAATGAATACAGTGTAGCCAACGCACCATCATAGAATGTAATATACATGTTTGTAAAACATTGATCAAGATTGAAAAAAAGAGTCAGAATTAGAAATAAAGTTAGAAAAGTAAACATTTGTGGATAATTAAAAATAAATGTATTTAACAAAATTAAATTGATATTTTAAAAGAAAAATTATAAAATATAAGTTTGAAATAAAGGTGATATTATACCAAATTTATACTAAATACCCAAAACGATTATTATTCTTAGACCACAGAAAATTAATTATATCATAAACTTTTTAATTTTCTTTTTGATAAAAATACCTCTCATCATTACTATTCTTTTTCACAATAAAAATTACGACAAGAAGGTTGGAAAATATTAAACTTATACCGGTATCATGAGCTCGGTATCGGTATTGACATTTTATTTTTAAAACTGGGTTTATACCGGTATTTCAATACTGATATTCGTCCCCCATATATATATATATATATATATATATATATATATATATCTATGGATTATTTTTATATAACTAATAATATATATATAACATATATATATATATAGATTCATATATTTATAGATATATATATATATATATATATATATATATATATATATATATATATATATATATATATATATATATATATAAGAAATAATAATGTATATATACTCTTTTTTGTGTTTCTATATAATATAAATATATATATATAATATTTTTTGTTTATATATATATATATATATATATATATATATATATATATATATATATATATATATATATATATATATATATATATATATATATATATATATATTGATTAAATACTATGGATTTTTTTGTTTACCCATTACTTTCTTCTGAAAAATGTTAAGTTAGATTTTTGAAAGACAAAGAAAAGGGAATGCAGGAAGGGGAAGGGAAAGGGAGAGGGAGGGGGGGTAATTTTGAGGGGAATGGCAAAGTTTAGGAGGGTACAAAATTGTTCTTTCTCTTTTAAAGTTTTTGATAAAGTTAAAACTTTTTTTAGTTAGGGAAATTTTTTTCAACATAAAATATAGTTTGGAAGTCTGCTATTATTATTATTATTATTATTATTATTATTATTATTATTATTATTATTATTATTATTATTATTATTATTATTATTATTATTATTATTATTATTATTATTATTATTATTATTATTATTGGTGATGGTGGTGATTCTGATTATTTCCTTCTTCATATTTGCCTTTTGAATTTGGTTCCAATCGTGACACCATGTCATTTACTTTCCACATGAATGGGACTCTGTAATTCGTATGATGTGAATTCATTAAAACAATTTCAATATATTTGAACTACGTGACCTCGCCTCTTAAAGTTTTGAGGCCTAAATACCTGCTTTACACCAAAAATTATTTGCTTCTTTTAACCTTCAATAGAATAGATGATCTGGGCTAAGTTCCAGTGATTATTGAAAATTGAAAGGTTACATAATGTAGACTTGGAATTATCTTAATTATTCTTTGCCAAAACTGATTTTTTTTAATGAATTATCTTCATTATTCTTTGCCAAAACTGAATATTTTGTATGAATTCATATTCAGATTTTATATATATATATATATATATATATATATATTATATATATATATATATATATATATATATATATATCTCTATATATATATATATATATATATATATACAACATGTAGCATATGTAGTACCCCTCTATATATATATATATATATATATATATATATATATATATATATAACTATATACATATATATACTCTTTACTATATATATATATATATATATATATATATATATATATATTTATATATATATATATATATATATATATATATATATATATCCTTTTAGTTTGCAAGTATGTGTGGTATGTATCCGTATTCATAAACAAGTTTACGTGTCGACATCTCCTTTGAGCATGCACATAAAACACTTTTAATTTTTTCTTCGTGTTCCATTATTGGTTGCTAAAATTTGGTTCTGCCTTTCCCCCTCCCATTCGTTGTGACTGTTCTGTTTCTAACACTCCTGAAAAGGGTAGTCTCTTTGGATAATTCCACCCTTGATGATTCTACTCCTTTTCTCTCAGGTGTCCCATGTCTCTACTTGTTCCCTAATGATCGGGTGCATGAGATCCTGAGTTCTATGAAGGTCAAGAAAGCTAGTGGCCCGTATGGCATTGCTCCCCGTGTTTTGAATGAGTGTACTTCTGAGCTGTCGCCTGTTCTCGTTCAACTCTCCTTTCTATGCATTAATATTAATCCTTTTCCTCAATGCCGGAATCGCGCATATGTTCAGCCGATCCCGAAAACTGGTAGTCACTCTGATTCTTCCAAATATTATCCTGTAGCTCTAACTTGTATTGTCTAAATCGTTGAAACTCTCCTTAACTCTCATTTCCTGGATCATTTGGAATTTCATTCCTTTCTTTCAGATCATCAGTATGGCTTTCGACCCCATAAGTCAACTGGTGACATACTTTTATGTCACGTTATGGGGAGTTTTGTGTGGTGGCGCTTGACATTTCGAAGGCTTTTGTCTGGGTATGGCACGCGTCACGACTTTCTAAACTCCCTTCCTTTGGGTTTCCTCCTTCTCTTTGCTTACTCATGTCTAGTTTTCTTTCAGATTGCTCCATTTCGGGTCTTGCTAATGGAACGACCTCTTCCTCCTTTCTGATAATTGTGGTGTTCCTCAAGGTTCTGTTCTATCTCCAACTTTTTTCCTACTTTTCATTTACGCACTTCTAACTCTGTTTATTCTTATGCTGATGACTCAACTCTCCATTCTTCAACTCATTTCAAATCTGTTCCCTCTTTTGTATCTAGAGTTCCCTCTCATCTTCAGCTTTCTTGCCGATCTGGACTCTGAACGAGATTTCTCTTTAAAAACAACTTCTTCATGTCTCCCTCTCAAAAACCCCTCCCAACTTTCCTATCTCCTTAGGCGGCTCTAACTTCACACTTGTGAACACATTCTTGGAATAAAAAAAAAAAAAAAAATCATTGCCTTGGAAACCTCATATCACAACGGTCAGTAAGGTGGCCTCAAAAAAAAAGCTGGTGATTCTGTTTAGATTGCAGGAGTTTTTTTTCTTCTGCTCAGTTACTCCAGTTATATAAGGGTCTTATCCGCCCTTATATGGAGTACTGTTCTCATATTTGGGTTGGCTCCGATTCCATCCATTTAGATAGGATTGAGGAGGCTAAGGCTAAAACACTAATAAACTTTCCCCTACTTTCGTACTCCCTAGACCCTCTTTCTCTGTTTGGGAGTTGACTACTCGCATTCCTCCACCTTTGCGTCATCCTCATAGCAAAATAAGTGCCTTGCTCTCACGTGAGTATTGGAAACTCGAGGCTCGGTCGTTGTGGTGTTCTTTCCAGCCACATCTGTTCTGTGGAACTCCTTGCCTTCATCTGTTTTTCCTGCTGTATGTAATCTTCCTCTCTTTAAGACACACGTCTGCGCCCACCTGATGGAATTTCGTTAGGCAAGAGATTGGGTGGGTTTACTCTATTTTTGTTTTTCGCCCCATCCTAGAAAAGGGCCTTGCTGCCGAGTTGTGATAGCGTTAAAAAAAAAAAGCCAGACACATATACACATTCTATAATGTTTACTTTCAATACTTGTATAAATTAGGAACTTGAATGGAAATAAAAATATTAAATGCTCATAAAAACTTGAATGAAGGCTAATTTCTCTTTGACAGGGTTTTGGTTAAGGAACTCAAATTATACGCTTAAAGAACCAAGGTAACTGGTGCCATTGACCCTGTGTTTTTAATGGCTAAGACTCGAACCCGCAGACGTGATTCTATCACCTTGTATAAATAAGTACTAATATTTTGTTGTCTTCGTTTGTTATTGGTGGAGAAGTATATGATCTATCGGTGTTTAACGATTAGACCACAAATTCCTTCGAAACAACGAATCACAAATTTACGATCGAGTCTTGGAGACAAAAATAACTTCCCTAGTGTGTAAAATTTTATTTTATGGGACATGTTAAGCAGACGCTTTTCCCTCTCTCTTCTTTATTTACTTTGTTATTCAATGTAGTATTCTCTTTAAAACTTATTTTCAGATTTTTTTATTTTTTTTGGAGAAAACTTTTAATACTTAGGTTACAAACGTAAAATAAATATTAATTTCGACAACTTATTGAGTAATTAAAATTATTTTACTTATTCAGTTGTTTCACCTTATATATATATATATATATATATATATATATATATATATATATATATATATATATATATATATATATATATAGGTAAAACTTAAGTTTCTGTCTGACCTTCGATTTCGATATATCGATAATATATCGATATCGATATCTATCAATATCGATATCTATCGATATTGATATCTATCGATATCGATATCTATCGATATATATATATATATATATATATATATATATATATATATATATATATATATATATATATATATATATATATATATATATATATATATATGGTAAAACTTAAGTTTCTGTCTGACCTTCGATTTCGATATATCGATAATATATCGATATCGATATCTATCAATATCGATATCTATCGATATTGATATCTATCGATATCGATTTATATATATATATATATATATATATATATATATATATATATATATATATATATATATATATATATATATATATATATATATATATATATATAATATATATATATATATATATATATATTAGGGTGTACCGGAACTGAAATTTTCAGTTCCGGCCGGAACCGGAATTAGCCGGAATCACAAAAAAAATTCGGCCGGAACCGGAATTTCTTATGAACTTTCGTTTAACTATAAAGAAATTTAAAATTTTTTTTTATATAACTTTCAACATAAAATCTTATATTTATATGGAAAATCACCATCGAAGAGAATATCTGGAAGTCCAAAATTTTTAATAGTAAAAGGGGAGAGTCGTATTTTCTAGAACAGGGGAAACCACAAAAGAGCAATAGATTCAAGCCGTGAGATAAGTGAGTTTTGAGGAGAGTTTCTCCCCAAAAAAGATTTGGCATATCAATGACCCAAAATCACAGGCAATTCTTCAGAAAATAATGAATTTTTTTTCAATGGGCCCTTTTCATGGAGAAGGCAGAAGATAAAACATAGGAAACCCACCCAATCCCTAGCTTAACGCAAATCTCTCAGGTGAGCGCAGACGGGCTTTAAAGAGAGAAAGACAAATAAGGAAGCTGGGAAAAACAGGAGGAGGTATGAGCTCCGCCAGAACAGAAGTAGCTGGATAGAAAGAGGCACCACGCACGAACAAGTCTGGGGGTTTTCTTAATTTCTGGCCGCAACATTCATGAGAGAGCACCCTTGTGATACGAGGGCGACGCAAGGGTGGTGGAATGCAAGAGGTCTTATTCCTAGTAGAAAATATTTTGCAGAGAAGATGTTACCAACTTCATACAGGAAATTGAGATCAGCAGTATTCAAGTGAAGTTATTCAAGGCTGATCAGATATCATTTACTACAGACATAATATAGAGAGAGCTAAATAATTCAAACGAGTCATTTATTTCTTTAACTGCACTCTGGCTTACCAGCGAGTTTAAAAAAATGGACTGTGTACTCCATTGCAAGTATTTCCCAGGTTCTCATTCTGGAATTAAAATCACTATGAGTTTTGAAATTATGATGAATAATTGGGAAATTCCTCCTAACAAAATCCATTTGATCCTTCGAGATGGAGCATATAACATGAAACTTGGAACTGATTTAGCAGGATACACAAGTTTTTCTTGTTTTATTCATAAACTTCAATTTGTTATTAAAGATGCCTTATTTTCTCAAAGAACAGTGTGATTTAATAAAGAAATGTAGGAATATTTGTACACATTTCAATCATTCCAGTTTTTAAGCTGTAATGAACTTAAAAGAATACAAAGAGACTTGGATCCACATCTTGCAAGCCCACTTATGCCAATTCAAGATGTTAATACAAGGTGGAATAGCACATATTTGATTCTAGAAAGAATTGAATGTTTGAAAAGACCTCTGCAAGTTTATATTATAGAACAATCAATCATTTAAGCTTTGACTGCTAATAAATGGCAAATACTCATGGTTACGGAAACTATAAGGCAAAATCAATTATATCATCAATTATTCTCCATATTTGAGCTCTCCAGCATATCTCTCAAACTCTGAGGATGACAGCAGAGTTCAGACTTTAAAAGAAGAGCTGAATAAGGACATATTTGGTTACTATAAACTTAGATTTGCCAAGTACCTCAAAATCATCAGGAGCATTAAGAAAAGAAATTACTGCAAAGTTATTTAGTTTTTATAAGTTTGAAGAAAGTGAAAGTGACAGCGAGTCAGTTAGTGTAAAAAGGAAAAAAAAATCAGTGGCTCTTCAAAAGGTGAAATTCTTAAAGAAATTGAAATTTTTTTTACCAGAGAAATCAATTTCTAATCTGGGAAAAGAAGAATTACTTAATTGGTGGAAAGTGACCAAAGCTAAATTCCCAAACATAGCAGTTCTAGCCCAAAAATTACTCTCCTTTCCAGTCTCCCCCATATATTCAGAGAAATTATTTTCATTTTCAGAAGCAGGAAATATATTTGAGGAAAAACGTTTAAAAATATCGCCCAATACTGGTGAACAGTTTTTCTTTTACTTCACCACAATTCAGCAATATTTTCAAAAGTGTTTAAAGAAAGTTAACTTTATATATATATATATATCTTCACCTTCCTCTTTGCCCCAAGATTGGGGGTAAGGTGCTGTACAAGCATCGGAAAAGAAAAGCAGTAGGAGAACATGACAAACGTCGAAAAGAAAGCCCAGCCTTACCGCCCCCTCTGTACCATTAATTAGTGAGAGCTCGTCACAGACAGAAAATCCACCCTAGAGCATCATGGGACCGCGACGGACCCTCACTATGGTAAATCGTCAATGTAAGGGTTCATCCCCTGGCCCAGGTGGGCCACAACCATGCCCCCATACAAAACCCCGCCATTCTCTCCTATCATGCACCTTTATTCTCGCCTCTGCCAAACTCACATTTCTCTCCTTCAGACATTCGTTCACCGACTCAATCCACTTTCTCTTCGGTCTCCCAGCCGGTCGGTTCCCAACACACTCACCACTATACATCCGCTTAACCAACCTACTATCATTCATCCTTTCCACATGACCAAACCATCTCAACATACTTTCATTTATTCTCTCATTTACCCCTTTCTTCACACCACACCACTCTCTAATACGTTCATTCCTCCTTTTATCTTTTATCAATTCTTCTTACACCTAGCACACCCCTAAGAAGATTGTCCATCTGAACACATTGAACTTTAGATCTATACTTCTTATTACCAGACCATAGTCTCACTACCATACAATAACACAGGTAAAAACATATATATATATATATATATATATATATATATATATATATATATATATATATATATATATATATATATATATATATATATATATATATATATATATATATATATATATATATATATATATATATATATATATATATATATATATATATATATATATAAAAGAAGTATTTATAAATTTATTTATTTTTTATTTACAGTTAACGTTTAAAGAAATTTTGCTTATATATATATATATATATATATATATATATATATATATATATATATATATATATATATATATATATATATATATATATATATATATAAAAAAATATATATATATATATATATATATATATATATATATATATATATATATATATATA
>JABUQX010063410.1:22500-27500 GCA_015478945.1 Trachelipus rathkii
AGTTGCAAATCTTAATTTCATCTTTTAGAATTTAGACAATACTGCACACTGATATTAAAATTTAATCGCTATAATAATTAATATGTAAACTAGCTTCAATTTTTTGTATATGAGTGAATTGCCTTCTCAGGTTTCAAAGACTGTATTTGTTAAAACCCCAAGGGTGTAACAAAATACTTTATATATATATATATATATATATATATATATATATATATATATATATATATATATATATATATATATATATATAGTATATATTATATGATGATATATATATATATATATATATATATATATATATATATATGAGATATATATATATATATATAGTAATAGGGTGTGCCAGTGGTGAAGAAGTGGATAAATAAGTGAGAATTGAGTCCCCATGGGGAGAGTTGTGTGGTGAAGAAAGGGGTAAATGAGAATAAATGAAAGTATGTTGAGATGCTTTGGTCATATGGAAATTGGTCATAGTCGGTTGGTTAAGCGGATGTATAGTGGCGAGTGTGTTGGGAACCGACCGGCTGGGAGACCGAAGAAAAAGTGGATTGAGTCAGTAAACGAATGTTTGAAGGAGAGAAATGTGAGTTTGGTAGAGGCGAGAAGAAAGGTGTAACAGGAGTGAATGGCGGGGGATTGTGAAGGGGTATGGTTGTGGCTCACCTGGGCTTGGCCAAGGGATGAACCCTTGCACTGACGATCTATCATAGTGAGGGTCCATCGCTGTCCCATGAAGCTTTAGGGTGGATTTTCTGACTGCGATGAGTTCTCACTAATTAATGGTACTGAGGGGGCGGTAAGGCTGGGCTTTCTTTTCGACTTTTGTCATGTTCTTCTACTGCTTTTCTTTTCCGATGCTCGTCACGCACCTTACTCCCATTCTTGGGAAAATAGAATGTAGATAAAGAAAGAAAGAAAGAAAGAAAGAAGAATATATATAAATGGTATGCTAGAGAGAGATAGAGAAAGTGTATAGATATATATATATATATGGTTCTTAAATATATATGATATATTTTTTTTATATATATATATATATATATATATATATATATATATATATATATATATATATATATATATAAGAATTTTATGATCATCATACGTTTTCAAGTCATCTAATATATTTTAACTTTAGTATTTAGGGAATCCCATGATATACATATCCATATATATATATATTATATTACATATATATATATATATTATATATATATATTATATATATATATATATATATATATATATATATATATTATATATATATATATATATATATATATATATATATATATATATATATATATATATATATATATATACGAGTTGTGCGATTTCAAAAAGATAGAGTAAACAGATGAAGAAATTGAATTTTTTGTTTTGAAGCATTGAAGACAGGCATTTTTTCATCACAGTTAATTAAGTAGTAGTAGTAGAAACATTAGAGGTTTGTTGCTTTAAGACTATTCTCCTAGCCTAGTATTTGCGACAGTGATTAAGTATTCGAAATGAAAAGGGAAATAAAAGTGAAGTCATCAACGCAAGTAAGAGTATATAAGGTGATGAAGGGACAGATAGAAAGAAGGCCAATAATAATGAAAAGTAGTAATGGAGTGAGGGATAGAACATAACCTTGAGGAACACCGCTATTGATACATTTAAACTTTAAAGGATGGACGGTGACCGTTTGCAATAGCTGATATGGAGTTATCGGATAAAAAATAAGAAAGAAGGGCTTATGCCGAAAGAGAAAAGTTTAGAAATGAAAACTTTGTGCAAGGATTTGTCGAAAGTCTTTCGACTTGTCCAGAGCTCTTGCCAAAAATTTAAACGGAATTCCGAGAAGCAAAGAACGAAGTGTCAGAGGGAAAAGAAAGATTGTTATGATGTCAATGTTCGTTGCGGAAGTCATGCTTACAATTTCAGATTAGATACTTCTCTGCTCTTCTCAGCTTTAATATAATTATATTCTCTTTTATTGCATATTTTATTTCATTATGAGTTATAGGAGAAGCATGAATTTCTTATTTTACTTATAGGTCGCTCATAATAATCAATAATCTCCCATAAAACTCTATAATATTCCTAACTCTTGTTAATTTTTTATAATTAATTCTATACTTTTATTTATTTTGCCATTTCTAGCATCTATTGTTGTTACTTGTTGATTTCTCTTTGACAGGTGTCATTTGACTTTCTGGATTTTTGAATCGTTTAGTTTTTATAATCGTGTGTTCAATGAATTTTGGTGGTTAATGCTCTTGTATTTTTAAGACCCATTTAGATGGGTTGAAATCTGGTCATATAGTGGTTCTAAATGAGAAAAATGAAGGAGTGGCCTTGAAAAACACTTGGTGAGTGCAAAAGAACAAGTCTTGAGTGCATTAGGGTTCTGCAAGTGGGTATGTTTTTACCGGTGTTATTGTATAGTAGTGAAACTATGGTGTATAATAAGAGGTATAGATCTAAGATACAGTCTGTTCAGATGAATAATCTTAGGGCTGTATGCTAGGTGTGTGTGTTAGGGGTGTGTGTTAGGTGTACTGCGAATCAACCGGCTAGGAGACTGAAAACAAGTGAATATAGTTAATAAAAGTGTCTGAAGGAAAGTGAGAAGAATGATGCATATAATAGGACTAAATGACGTTGTTTTGTAAAGGGGCATGGTTGTGAGTTTGACTTAGGGAGGAACCCTGACATTAACAAGATACAACAGCAGGGATCTGTTGCAGTGTATGAAGCTTTAGAATGGGTTTTGACTGGGACGGGCTCACACTTGAGAATATGAGGGGAGGCTGTTTTTCTTTTTCTTTCTTTTCGACTTAGGCCTTTTTCCGGTGCATGTTTGCGCACCCCACCCCTAATTTGTGGGGACGATATATATATATATATATATATATATATATATATATATATATATATATAAAAAAAAAATATATATATATATATATATATATATATATATATATATATATATATATATATATATATATATATATATATATATATATATATATATATATATATATATATATAATATATATATATATATTTATACACAGATATATATAGTATATAGTATATATATATATATATATATATATATATATATATATATATATATATATACGGAATAATAATAATAAGCGGAAAACGTCACTTCCGATCTTTTGTTCGTTTTAAATTAATTATGTATATATATATATTTTTTAATTTTCTTCATTAAAGGCCAAAAAAAAAAAAAAAAAAAAAGAAAAAAGAAAAGAAAAAAAAAGCCAATAACGGCAACTGCATTCTGCTTATAATTCCACATTCACTTGTTGTCTTTTAAAGTTATTTATATTCAGAAACTTCTCAAAAGATTTATTTAACAGTTTTTTTATTTTATTTTCTTTTATTTAGTTTTTGAAAGTATATTTTCATGTATTTAATATATTTTAAACCAAAAATTTGCATTGCTTCATAGTGCATTAAATATTAATTATATTATATTCCCAAATAATTTTTTTTAAAGTTCCTATAAGTCAATTTAGTAGATAAACTGTTTTAATTATGCTTTTGACATTGTTTTAGAATGGCTGTAATGAAATTAAAGTTAGACTTGTAATGCAAAACAACTTCTCCATTTAAGCCATGAACGGTAAAATACTAATCCATTTAGGTGTTCATACACGTTGGCAAGGTTGATGAGCAATTCTTAATTTCAATGCCAATTTCGCTGTTTCATAGTGTAGAAATTTCGGACAAAGCTTCATTATTTTGCTTTCGTTTTGATTCTTCGTAGAGTAAGTAAGTCTAGGTCCTCCTCGACATAGAGCATATCTCATACACTTATGCACAGAAAATACATTAAATGAAATTTAATGTATTTAAATTTTTTTGTTCGGGCATATTTCTAGGTGCGTTATTGTTCAAATACCTTTATTTGTCAATTCCATTGCCTTTCACTAATGTAATAATATAGAAGACAAATAAAATGAAAAACAAATAAAGTTTCATTAAAGAGGCGCTACTCCTAGAAATGCTTGAAAGCTTGTTCCGCGAAACGAACGATTGAGGTTTTCTCTTTGAGGGTGTAGAGTCATTCATTGATGGTCGTCACGTCCAACCTGCAAATAAATTATATACATTTTCTTTATATATATATATATATATATATATATATATATATATATATATATATATATATATTTTTTATATATATATATATATATATATATATATATATATATATATATATATATATATATATATATATATATATATATTATATATATATATATATATATATATATATATATATATATATATATATATATATATACATCATAGACTTAATGAATAATTTTTTTAAGCTTCTGTTGTTAACATAGTCTTCTTTAATATAACAGGTTTTTAATTATGACTAATAGTTTTACTAGTATTTTTTTATAGTATTTGTTTGTTGCGATAATGAACAATGATAATAATAATTTCACTTTGAAAATGAAAAGACGCTTTCATGGTTAAAGTAACGCGAGACTACGAAAGCGACCGTGAATATCGCAGTATAGATGATGTGCGAGCGCGCATTAAATTGATTTGCTATTATTGTTAATAAACAAAAATTGATTTTTTTTATAAAAATATTAAAATATTCCAATTCAATTAAATTTAATCCACAAATTATATTCGAAACACGTTTGCTTAGATTATAATTATCAACCAAAATATATGTAATTAACTTACCAATAACAAAATTAGACACGAAGATGAGGCGACGTGGCCTTCCTTTATCCCCATACATGGCAATAACCCTGCGAGCGGCTTCGGTCTATATATATATATATATATATATATATATATATGAGTTATATAGTATATATATATATATATATATATATATATATATATATATATATGATAAGGTTTTATATATATGTGGCATGCGTATTTTTATTATCAATAGAAAATATAAATTTATATAAATTTTATATATAAAAAGATATGGGAATATA
>JABUQX010063410.1:45000-48335 GCA_015478945.1 Trachelipus rathkii
TAGCAAAATTCAAAATGAGATTTTTATATTAAAACCATGTTGAAAAGACAGACGAAGTTATTTATAAAGGCATATGTTTCAAAATATTGAGCAAATAAAATGTTATATTTGATAACTCACCTATAGTTATACTTATATATTTAATGTGATGGTTGACTTTGGTGTTTACTCGCAAGATTTAGTATATAAGGTTCAATGCTGCTTAAAAGAAGTCGAAAAATCACCCCTCAAGACGACTTGTAAGCGGTTTCTCTGCTAGTTATCATTCGAGCGACAGCGCTAAAACCACTTACTGCCTTATATTAAGTTGGGAAAGCAATGAAAAATTTTTTTTGACAGCTTCCCACAACTTTAGGTACTTTTCAGGAAAATCCTTTGGTAGTCAAAATCCCTGGTATGATTGTTTAAAGAGGGGGTTTAAATTCGAAGTCATTTTGTAAATCAATCAACTCCATTGCATAGTGGACTCCATTTCATTTGTGCATAACTCGGAAAACGGATTGATTAGCCAATCTGGTACTTGGAGATTTACAAGATCTTGATTTCGGCGCTTTATTTCCTCGTGTAAGAAGTTCAAATGGTTAAAAAAGATCAGGAGGTCGTCAAATGGAATTACCATCGTTTTCCAGCTGTACCATATTCGGAAATTGAGACAGCTCCCTACGACCAATATTTTGTTTGAATGCTGAAAGCTTGACAATATATGAACATATAACTGATTTTGCTTTAAGAAGATTTATATCACTGCCTTGCAACTGCAAATTCATATCATTGAGTTTACTATATAAATTAGTCTTATACGCAATATCATATTTACAGGCCTCTAGTTCTTCACTCAAATGGCTACTTTTAGATCCTCGAAATCATTCGTTGACAGAATTAAAGTGAGAATAAAATCGCCTTTTGATAGCCATTGAACTTCAGTATGTAGAAACAAACTTTCAAATTCTTCTTCATTAGAGATGCGGAGCTGTCAAAATAATCGTGAATTAAGAGAATGAGATTTAATTTTATTTATTGATGTGATAGCAATATGAAAGGATTTATTAAGGCGGTCACTTAAGTTCTTTGCAACTAAATGTTGCCTATGAATGACAGTGCACTGTAAGAACACTGGGTACGGCTTTCTTTAAAATTGCAAGAAACCCTCTATAACATCCTATTAGTGCTGGTGCGCCGTCAGTCGCACAAGCAATAATATTTCTCATTGGAATTTCTTTCTTTTTGAAATACTGCTCTACAGTGGAAAACACTGATTCGCCTTTAGTGTCTTTTTCAAGCTTTTCTGCAAAAAGTAACTCTTGAACAACTTTCGAATCCTTAATAAAACGCACATAACCTAAAAATAATGATTCATTGCCAGGCAGAGTAGACTCCTCAAACTGTAAACCAAATTGTGGAGTTTTTAATATTTTGCATAAGGTTTCTTCAATGTTATCGGCCATCTCTTCAATCCTCCTCTGAACAGAATTTTTACTAAGCGTAATTGCTTTAATAATTTGGCTTGGTGAAGGATGATGTACCACAGTGAAATGTACCTCCTCTACATCTGGCAAAAGTAGCTCTTCACCAATGGTATGAGGTTTCCCTGATTTCGCAATCACTTTTGAGATATTATATGAAAAACATTGGTTTATTGTTTTTTTTAACAAACAATGTTTTTGTTTTTTTTAAAAACATGTTTTTTTCCAATCCCATATATATATATATATGCAGAGTATATATATATATAGCAGCATATAGCAACACAGCAGCATATATATATATATATATATATATATATATATATAGTATATATATATATATATATATATATATATATATATATATATATATATATATATATATATATATATATAGAAAGGAATACCCAAGATTAAATCGCAAAGAAGCGAAAGATCAGGGTCTGGCCTCTGACGACGTGGGGGAGCCTGTCCCCTCTGTCCCTCCTCCGTCGGCCTTCGGAGCCCCTTAAAAGAATAAAAGAAAAATTATAAAAAATTAACAAAATTAACATGATAAAAAAGCAACTTGTGGAAACCTTTCGGCTCTTTCTATTGGAGTTTAGCTAATGTCATGACTGCAGGGATGCACGAGCAGAGTTCTGCGATCTTCGATTATCACGCCACTTTTGTAACTTCCTTTTATAGGATAAGTGCCTATATATATATATGTTTGAATTAGCCGGATACCGGATATCCGGCTGGAATTTAAAACCGGACGGATATCCGGCAAGTTCGTCATATATATATATATATATATATATATATATATATATATATATATATATATATATATATATATTATTATATATATATATATATATATATATATATATATATAGATAGTAGTTATATATATATATATATATATATATATATATATATATATATATAGTGTCTCACGAGTTATGTTACAGCGGTGTATCACCGTACGGGATGTTTAAGTAAGAAAATGTTTAAGAATATAAGTTCGATTATTTAATTCATTAAGGAGGATGGGATATATTACGTTGGTGTCTGCGCACGCGCTAAACGAAACCGCGCACAAACATGCGAATGTCGAATGGGATGATATATTTTTTATGGCTTCTGTGAAATGCACATTAAAAATGAGGTGGGCTCTTCCTCCAGACATTTTTTGATACGATTGTTCGTTTCCATGCAATGTACCCATAACGCGTCAATGTTACCAACAATAGTTTTAAACGTGAATGTGAAAAGGTTGAAGAAAACAAAGTTATTCAAGACAGCTCATAATATCGAGACATGTAATGTAATTACGTTGTTAATAGTATCATAAGAAATTTACACCTATGAATCTTATCCACAGCAGAAGGGAGAAGAACGTCAGGTCGTTTCAACATGTACATACAGTATTTACAAATGTTGTTCGAAGACGCTTCCATCCACGCGAATACATGCCTCTGGCGCCAGGTTTTATTGCATGCCAATGACAGTGATGCCGGGTTGATTCCCCTACATGCGTTATTCGACGGCGAAGATCATCGGGCGAGGTTACTGGGTCAATAAACCGAGCGTACACGGTATGTTTTGAGATACCTTACAGAGTAGTCCAGTGGTGTTAAGTCGGGTGAACGCGCAGGACATGGAAATGGACCTAGATCTTCCGATTCATTCTTTCCCGGAAAGGTTCTGTCGAGGTATATCGTCACTATAGCTGCATTATATATGCTGGGCACCCATCATGTTGGTAATATATTCTTCATTGTGTTTCTAAAGGTATATCACTGAAGCGGCGCACGAAAACGCGAAAGCGTTTCACGATAATGCGAAAACGGTTAAACACCTGAATTGATTGAACGAAGTACAATG
>JABUQX010063411.1:0-20000 GCA_015478945.1 Trachelipus rathkii
ATATATAATATTATATATATAATATATATATATATATATTAATAATAATATATATATATATATAATTAATATATATATATATATAATATATATATAATATATATATATATAGTATAGATATATATATATATAATATATAAATATATTATAAATATATATAATATATTATATATATTTTATATATAATCTACGCTTCTTTCGCCAAGCCTCAACCATATATATACTATATATACTATATATTTAAATATATCATATATATAATATAATATACTATATATAGTATATCTCAATAGTATATATATAGTTATACTTGATATAATGATACTTATATATATGATGATAATACGTTAGATATATATAGTTAGTTATATATATCATTAGATAAGATAATATATATAATATATATATATATATTATATATATATATATATAGAGTATAAATATATATATATTAAATGATAGATATATATAATATATATGTATAATATTAAAATATATGTATATATATATTAATTAATATATTATATATATATATATAATATATATATATACGTAGTAAACGCATTATATTATACTATTATATTATATATATATATATATAATAATATATTTATAATATATATATGATATATAAATATATATTATATAGTATATTATATATATATAATATATAATATATCGTTTATATATATAGACCGAACATCCATATATATATCCACTAGTAGCGAGATACATGATATATTTATATATTTTATGTACTGTTATCAATACTATTCATGTATATGGTGATACAGTTTGTACTACATAAATATTGGTATAAATATAATGATATAGTGTTATATAGTATACTTTACTATATACTAAACCTATATAAATATAAGTAGTATAGGGTGGAGAAATGTGTTAATTATTCAAAATAAATAATTAGGTAAATTAAAATCAAACTTATAACTATAATAATTATAGTAAAAAAATGAAAGTTTGGCAACCTCGTAACTGACTCTTCGTTTTTGAAAAACCGAATAACAAAATAATTAAAGTTAAGTAAAAAATAATTCAATGTTGAATTCGCTCTTTAGTGTCAAATTATTCTACTCGATCTAATAAAAGATAAGATATATCATAAATCTAAAAAGTTAATTTAATTAAAATATCAGAACTTTACCTTTTAACACTATAAAAACTTTATCTCAAAAACGCAATCAGAGTGTGACAGAGGGATTTTGTAGGCTCGAATGCTGAACTAAAAAACCATAATATATTGCTCTTACGATTATTTGAACAAACTTGATGTTAGACTATCACAGGAAAACAAAAATTTCATCTTTCTTGAGCATACTGTCAGCACATAGATGAGAATGTCAATTAGAAAATCTAGTACACTTAAGTCACTCAAAGGTGTGTGTTCGTTTTCTTTCAAGGGTAATAATTTTTATTTTTTATTTAATTTTTGGCAGAATAAGAGGGAGAAGGAGTCTCGCTGCAAGAAGAAGTTTCAAACTGAAAGGAGTAAGATGATATTCAGACGTATTTTTTCATTTTAATATATATATTCCAAATTTGTAATTAATTTTTTATTTAGAGCATTTAATATATGTTCCCCTACCAATTTATCTATATTATAGGACAAATACTTATATATATATTGAGATATAGTATAGCGTACTTACTTATATATATATATATTATATATATATATATATTATATATATATATATATATATGCATAACTATATATAATAAAAATATATATAAGTAATATATATATATATATATATATATATATATATATATTATATGGTCAATTTGCCATGTGTCAATTTCAGATTCGACTATTATATAATTAACAGCTGCTGACTCTGATCTACGATCCCTGTTGAAGAAGTTACCAAGAAAATGGGTCGAATATCATTGATTTATCTAGGGAATCCAAAATTGAATAAAACGATAAGTAACTCATTGCAGGCACAAACGTGAAATTTTTTTGTATTGACTAAATTATTTGATGAAGAACTTTCTTTGGTAATTTGCTTATCACATTCTGAGCACATTCCACAAACCAACCCTTATGAAGATATTCCCGTCTTCCAGTACGGCGTAATGATGATAGGGTTGGTAATATTTTCATTAAGTTTAATAATAATTTAATTATTTATAATTAACAAATTTAATAAGGTATTTTTTCCTTTTCCGGGCCATGTGAATTATATATATTTATAAATATATATATTATATAATTTATATATATATATATAATATTATAATTATATAATATTAATAATATATATTATATAATATATTATGTATATATATATACTATATAAATATATATATTATATAATATTATATATATATATATTTCTCGCTATTTATTTTTTGGTAGGATAATAGGGAGGTTAATGATACAGTCTTGTGTTCATTACGTATAATTTCTCAGATCAATATCAGAAGAAAAATAATCCCATTACACCACGGCAATTGGTGAAAAAATAAAAATAAAATAAAAATACATAATAAAGTGACCTCCAGGGCGCTGATAAGTAATAATTAAAAAGGAATAAAAAAAAAAATCATCTTTTTAATTTTTTCAAAAATTATGGAAACATCATAAAAATAAATATAAATAAAAATATATCCAAATAGAACCAAAACATAATCATAAGCATGCGAGTTTTAAGGCTAATGTAAAAATTAGGTTATAAATAAGGAAAAGGTGGGTTGTAAAAAAAATGCGCTAAAGGTAGCTCTAAAATCTACAGTGAAAATGAGGAAAAGTGGCTTGTAAATAAATGAAATTTAAAGTTAGCTCTAAGAATACCATTACTACAGTAACGTGAGAATGGAAACAAAGTGTGACCAGCTTAAAATAAATTAAATAAAGTTTAGCTCTAGAATACCATACAGCGTGAGAATGGAAAACAAAGTGCAGCTTAAATAAATTAATTAAAGTTAGCTCTAGAATACCATACAGCGTGAGAATGAAAAACAAAAAAAGAAGCTAAAATATAAATAATGAAGTTATCACCAAAATATCAAAGAGTGAGAATGGAAACAAAGTGCTCAGCTTAAAGATATAAATAATTATAGATCTAGTTATCAGGAATTTCAAAATAAAGGTATTGAAAATAGGTATATATGCGTGAATAAACAATAAAATTGTTGAATAATTTATTTAATTAAAATGAATATTTCCAACACTCTTTATTTATGATATATTAGTTTATGCTTTTGCTTGTATTAATAATGAATTGAATCTTTACACAGATATATTTATTTGTTTTATTTATTATTATATTTATTCGTATAACATTATTTATATAAAATATGATTAACAAGTTCAGTATTAACTCTAATATAATAATAATATTGACTATAATAGATATAATGCAGAAGGAGCAGAATTAACATATTTAGAAGAAATAATCAATAAAATATATGAAATTACTTTACATTATTATATAATTATTTATTAAAATGATTTTCTCAATTAAACAGATCATTATTATACTTCTTAAAAAAATTGAATGTTTATATAATTAAATTTTTTCATTATAATTATAAATTTTTTGAAGTTCCGTATATTTGAGCTAATTTTAAAATACCTTCACATGTCTTGAATAAGCATTATCAAAAATAAGTAGCGAATATTCGTTAAATAAAGAATATTTCTTCATTATAACTATATTAAAAATATATTTTTTTTTTAATCATTATTTTTGAGGAATATTAAAATTAGTGTATATATTAATTAATGTAAGATATTATTATTACAATAATTAGGTGTAAAACTAAATATTTAGTTCAAAAAAAATTTTAACATTAATATTTATTTAGTAGAAAAGAAAGAAAATAATGATAACGTTTAATTATTTTTATGGTTTTTTTTGCTTGTATTATTATTTGATACGAATCTTATATAAATCTTGTTATAACAGTATAATTTTTCTCAAAGTCTCCCCTGTCCAAATTACTTATTAAATAACCATTTTGGTCTTCGACACTTCTATTCTTATGGATTTTTTTAAATAATAATTATTTATTTTCTTACATTTAGAATATTTTTTGGATAAGTCTTGTTATTCTCTTTCATTATTTAATATATTCATCTCACCCTATAATTTCTGATCCAATATAATTAAATATCTAAAATTTTTATCAATTTTTAAATATTATTTCATTGCAATTGCATATAGATTAAAATAGATTACAAATCGAAAGTTGATGTAATTATTAATTATAGTTTTAATATTTAAATTGTATTTGAAAATATTAATTGTAATAAACAAATGGTTCTTGAACCATCGTCCCAACTTCCATTGTAATTAATAAACAGCTCTTCGTTTGCATGTATGTAGCGAACAGTTTTGATGGTATATGGTGTTTTCATCTCACTAAAATTCTCTATTGTTATCAATCATGTATATGAGGTTGTTTTCCAAGGAAGTGAATCTATTAGTTATATCATAAGGTTCTTTTATTACTATAAAAAAAAATTTTTATGTGTTAATTCTTTAATTCTTAATCAATTTTAATATTTTTTTTCAAGCTAATATATACAGTGTTATAGCTAATTGCACTCTAAAGGTAGTGACTACTCTTTCTCACAATAAAGGAATTCATTTTAGTGTATTATTTTATTCCCTTCCTGAAACTATTCAATTCTGTGTCTATTTTTTTTATTAGAATATAAATTCTTTTATTTTCAATTAATTAACAATTAGTTTTATTATTGTTTGTTTATTTATTATTATTAATATGATTTGTATATATTATAATTTTGGTTGTATTTATCATTTTACAGATTAATCGATATATAGCTCATATCCCAAATTTCTTATCTGCTAAAACTCATACTAGTATTATTATTATAATTATTTTCATATTATTACGGGTTTATGTCCGATGTCTTTTTATTCCCACTCTGAATATATTAGGTCGCATAATGACGTGCCTCTAAAGTAGGTATGAGTGTTAAAAGGTAAAGTTCCTGATAATTTATATAAAGACGTGAGGGCATGTTTTAAAACGCACTATTAATGAGATTGAGTGGGTCATGCATAAGGAATAAGAACAAATCTAAAAATTCAACATATTTGGCTTTACCAAATAAATTTAATTTCGATTTATACTATAAGTACGGTAAGAGACAAATATTTATATATATCGACTGCGCTGCACCAATCAACGTGAGCAAATAATCTTAAATTATAGTGAAAGAAAAATACAAATTTATTAAAAAATGATAATATATACGTATAATGTTCAATACAGACTTTATATTACTGTCCTCTATATTCTTTTTTTAAAAGGTTCGACAATAATTCCAATGTGAA
Source organism: Trachelipus rathkii (assembly GCA_015478945.1). NCBI lineage: Eukaryota > Metazoa > Arthropoda > Malacostraca > Isopoda > Trachelipodidae > Trachelipus > Trachelipus rathkii. Next base: position 5,334 of record JABUQX010063411.1, read on the forward strand.
AGAATTGCTCATGTAATATAGTATACAGCCTGTATCGCTTACATAGTGGATACACTTCTCAGATCTTTTCAAAGACTAGAAGAGTCCCCTGTGACGAAGGGTGAACTTGTGTTCTAAATATCGGTCTCTTTTTGGGAAGTGATATTGAAGATCGAAAAACCTATGTTTTTAGAATCTGTTCAGTTGAATTTTTAATATGTGAGATATTAGTCTATAACTCTATTCCTGAGAGTGTATTCTAAATTCATTTTACTATCTGTGTAAATTAATTAAGAAATTGAATAAGCGATAAAAATTGATAAAGAAAAAATTGTGTACTTGGCTCAAAAGAAATTACATCATAAAAAAACTGCAATAAAATCGGAGTAAAATTATGTCATGACTTTCAGAAAAGATCTAATTTATTTTCGATAAAAAACAGTTGTAACATCTTTCGAGGCATTCATTTAATGAGAATATTGGAACGATGACTATGTTCTCGAAAAGTCAAACCAAGTAGGTAGCTGCTGGCTGAAAATGCATTATTTAGATAATGAAACCTTACTTCGTGATTTTTCGAAGATCAAGAAAAACTTGAAGAAAAGTTGAAATATTCATCTCAAAATGTCCGCAATAAAGAGACAAACAAATTGATGTATGATTTATGCTGGAAAAGTAAAACATGATTACTAGCGTTAAAAAAAACTATTGCTAAAAATTAATGTTGGCTTGGAAAAAAAAAAATCTCTCGTAAAATGCAAGCCAAAAAATTTAATGTACATTTTTCTATTCCTTTAACAGAACTAGTAAATGATATGAAATAAATTTTCTAAAATTATTGAAAATTAAATAATATAAATTGTTGAACAAGTTCTTGTCAATTAACTTAAAGCTGACTATTAATATAATATTTAGACATCAGCAAATTGACTTTATTTTTTATTTTTTTTTATTTTATTTTATTTTTTGTTTTTTGAAGAGTATTGCTTGGAAGCCTTTTATCCCCAAAATGGTTTCTTCGGATTCAAAGACTGCAGTTTTAATTCAATTTTAAATTTTCTTTTAGAGATGTTGATTTCTTAAAGAATAAGTTTAATGAATGTGTTTCTTATGTAACGAACAAAACGGTAAATATGAATTTTGAAGAAAAATTATCATTATTATTGGTAATTAGTTAGGAAACAAGAAAAACTAAAATGTTGCAAACTAAAATAGTAGGCTTTTATTTATGCGGCGCTTATATGTTATTTGAAGCACTGGATTTTTTAGGAATTGAAAATGAATCAAAACTTTGAGCATTTGATATTTAAAATATTATTAACATTTTTAATGATCTTAGTGAGGAAAATGTTGTTTGCCGAAGAAATAGATATACGATACTATTATTTATATATATATATACGTATCTATATATATATATATAATACCGTCATATATATATACCATAATTAGTATAAGGTGACGACAGGCGTGGGATACCGGCTTTAAAGTTCGATGATTAATACAATTACTGTTAATAATATTATATAGTACTCTTTTAATATTATTATACTATCACTCTTATTATAGTTAATTATTATGATATTGCATAGTACTATTTTAATCAACCCTTTCATTGATAATTAGTAAATTAATATTATGTAGTTCTATTAGAATAACATTAGATTTTAGTTAATTAGTATATTATTATATTATACTATTTTAATATTGTTGTATTAACATTACAATTCATTAGTGTGGCATTATATAGTATTATTTTACTGTTATTATGGTTAATCAATATAACATTAAAGATATTAAGTATAATATGGTAAATAGTACTATTATTGTTGTTAAGTAGTTTTAAACCCACTTGCAGATCATGTTCATAAGAGTTGTATTCCAAGTCTAATTCTTCATCTTTAATTTCGATTTCAGATTTCAAATCCATTTTAATATATAAATTTTAATGAAAATATATTAAAAATAATTAAAACCCTGTAAACAAAACAAAAAAAATCCTTGATGTGTTGCACTTAAAATAACTTAGAATGAGAATGTAATCTAAAGTTTTCAGAATATATATAGCTATTTGTTAAATACTTCACTTTTTTCTTATTTAGTACTATGACCAAAATATCAATAAATATGGTAACCTATATATATCTATATCAAAATCATATATATTAAAGTACATGACATACAAACACTTTATATGCGGGACTTCTGTCCCATAATATCCATGAGTGATGTAGAGTTTACAGTCGATTCCCAACACACTCACCACTATACATACTCTTAACCAACCGACTATCACCCATTCTTTCCATATGACCAAACCATCTCAATATACTCTCGTTTATTCTCTCATTTAAGCCCTTCTTTACACCACACAACACCCTAATGCGTTCATTCCTCATTTTATCAATTCTTACATCACACCTAACATGCCCCAAGATTATCCATCTGACACCACATATACTTTAGATCTATACCTACTATTCCAGACCATAGTTTCACTACTATACATTAACATGAGGTAACAACATATCCTCATGTAAGACCCTACGCACACTCAACGACTTAGTCCTTCCCTTTACATCCACGAAGGATTTATTTGCACCAGCCCACCCTTCCTATTCTAATCTAGTCTCGTGAAGCCTCAGGGTTGATTTTTTTGATTTTTTAGAAAAACATCAATTTTCTGATATTCTTTGATTTTTCAAGCATTTGTGATGTCACAAACGAAATGATATTTGTAAACAAACTTTTTTTTAAATTCGATATAGTATTATTTTTAAGTGATTTATTCATTTTATATAAATCAAAATGGAAAACTCAGAAACGGGTAACGTAACTGTTGAAAATAAAAACGATTAATGCTTTTAACTAATTTTAACTTTGGTTAGCTATAAACATCATACAACATAGGGCTAGCCTATTATTTCTTACATTTAAAAATCTATATAGATATATATATATATATATAATATATATATATTATAATATATATATATATTTATGATATATTATATATATATATATATATATTATATATATATATATATAGGGGTAACGATATATATATATTTATTGATCTTATTATAGTGATATGATGTTATATTTATATTAACGTTATGTATTATTATTTATATATATATTAGATATATATATAGTAGTATATATAATATATCTATCTTTGGGTAAGTACGTATATATCGTATCATCATTATTTACTTTACTATTATGTATATAGTTATATTATGCAGGATTAATGCCTACCTGCTGCATTCATTTTTCAATTTTTAACCCTAGCCCCTAGTTGAGTTCAAAATCTTACAATAGGAGCCTGATATATGTCTGATCGACAGCCGAATTCCAACCTGAGTATGTAGTAGACCCTTTGAGGGTACGTGCTCAGAAGATTGTTCGGAGTAACGTGAATATTGGTATTGGCCGAAAAAATGAAGAAATGGACAAACCAACATTAATCATTTGCGGGATTACAAAATTTTCCAAAATGGGGTAAAAAAACAGTTTTTTTTTCAAATCATGTTTTTTCAGGAAACAAACATGTTTTTTTCACTGTTTTATTCGTTTTTTTCAGTTTTTTTTGTTTGTTTTTTCATTAAATGTATTTTTAAAAATATAAAAGAGGCTAATATGATATTTCAATTTTAAGTATTTTCATCTTTTCAAATATGAGGATACTGAAATTAAACAAATATTCCATTTTGATTTATAAAAATGAGAACTGACCTTTCTCTTATATTTTTATCAATTGTTTTCGTTACCAAATTATAGTAGGCTTGCTAAAGCCGTGCAGACTGCCTGTTTGTAGGATTCAACTTACTAATTTTCCTATGTATTTTTACGTTTGTATCAATGATTAAATCATATTGTAATAATTTTACTTTTAAATATTAATGTATATTCATATTTTATCATCGCGAAATGACTGAATGAGTCTGAATGACAAACTCAAAAGTGAGCCTTAAGGGATGCAGGCATTAAAATTATGATAAAATCATTAAAACTTAAAATTATACTGCTCCAAGATTGTAAATGAAGGAGGATTAGTGAATGACTAAAATTAAATATTTGACTTTGAATATCAACTTTTGATTCACGAATCACTAGTCCCCACTTCCCAGACCCCGTCATTACTGAGTACTGACTACTGTCAAGCTCATTATCACTGGGCTCATTAGCGTGATCAGCTGCTTTTTTAATTTTGATCTGACTGATAAGTCTCGGATATTCTCGAGTCCGTATGAAGTATTCGCTTGTGGTGAGAATGAACAGTGAGTGAATGGAGCAGGTGGCATAACAGGAACTCCCTTTAAGCTGTAGCTCGCCTTAAGCATAAATCATTCTCTCTCAATTGGCAAATTTTCAGAATTTCCTAGTTCTTGATTATGAGCAATAAATACTAGTTTTGCAACGCCTACACAACAAAAGTTACATTTCCATGCGCAGGGTCTGTTGTGCCTTTGCTACCTTTTATTTCTTAAAAAGTACAGTCCACGACTTTTTTGCACGTGGCAATTCCTAAATTCTGATTAAATAATTATGATACAAATGTTACTGAAAGCTGAACCAGAGTAAGAAAACATTAATGAAGAACAAATAGTTATGAATATCAAAATTCCAGAATATAAATAAAAATATGGAAAACCCATAAAAATTTTGAACATAAACTCAAGGGCTTCCACCTTAGGAAATTGGAACCAAAAATGTCCAAATTAGAGCATATTTGCTAAAAAACTTATAATAAAATTGTTCAAGACATGTAAATTCCACACTTAATTGAAAAAAACCAAAAATTTACTTGTTTTTTCAAATCGTGTTTTCTTCATGAAAAAAACGTTTTTTTCGAAAAAACGAGCTTTGTTTTTTCCTTTCCCACACATGTGTCCTCCCCTCATCATTTATTAAGAGCCATGTTTGAAACTTGTAATATTTATGATGAACTTACAATTATAATATTATGAACTTTCATTTTGTTATTATGTGGTTATAAATTACTTTAAGTTTTTTTTTTTTTTTTTTAGTTATCACCACCGCCACAGGCAAAGCCCATATTCAAGGAGGGGCGTGTAAAAATCAACAAAAAACCACTAACCAAATTTTGCAGATCCGAAGCACAGCGCAGGCCTTTAAAGTGGGGGAGATTAAATTGAGTAGGAAACGACAGAAGACCTGGAAGAGAATTCCACAAGAAAGAGGTGGCAGGAAGAAGGAGGCACCGCAACGCGAACTCAGTCTGGAGTTGCTAAAATATCAACCACAAAACTCATGTGCCGAACCTACAGCACCCCTTGTGCTACGAGCGGCGTTAAAATAATTATAAAAAAATGAATAATAAATAATAAAAATCAAAAATAAAAGCCTATAAGTGTCATTAATTTGAATCATTTGATTACTTAGCTAACCCTAAGAACATTAACTATCTAACAAAAACAAATTTTTGCATGAAGGCGAATGGATGGGGGTACTACATACACTGATAAGCCTAATCAAAGGGGGGTACCAGGAAAGGAAAAAGGTTTGGGAATGCGCTGGTCTACTGACACAATGAAACACGCAACACTAAAAGGAGTATTACAGAGTGTACAATACAAGTAGTTTTGTTCAAAATTGAAAAAATATATCAAAACTTCATAATATATATATATATATATACGTATATAATATATAACTATATATTATATATATTATATATATATATATATAGTATATAATGATATAATATATATTATATATATACTATATATATGCATAGTTTATTTTAATTTTTTATTCTATAAATTAAATCACTTAAACATACAAATAAAATAAATAAAAAATATAAAAAACAAAAAAATCAAAACAAATCAATTGTTTTATAAAACAAGAAACTCATTGATTATTCTGTTTTAACTTGTTCTTTTTCAAGGAAGTTAATACACAATAATTTATTTAAACGAACCTGTAATCAATTTTTTTTTTGCGATTATTTCAAGGCAATAAAGTGCGTTAAGGTTGCCAAATATGTTTTTTTTTTTTAATCAAAAGAAAATATTCAAGATTAAATCGCAAAGATGAAAGAGTCAGGGTCTCTCTGCCTCAACGGGGGACGACGAGGGGGCTTTAAAAAAATATAATAAAAAAAATTAAAAAAAAAACAAAAATTAAATCATAAAAAAAGCAATTGTGGTAACTCTCGCAATCTTTCTATTGGGTTTTAGCTAACACGTGATACACTGCAGGGCTGCACAAGCAGAGTTCTGCAATTTTCGATATCATGTCTATGTAAAGTGCTGTGACTTGAATTTCTTACAGATTTTTTTTCATTTGACTTTTTTTTGAAGCCATCACTGATTTTTTTTATTAATAATATGAAATTAACAGTTTAAATGAAGGCCCTCAAAAATTTTTTTTCTTTAAGAACCCCTTTTCCCCCCAAATTGATGGGGTGAATATAGGGACATCTACTGGAATTTCATGATGTGTAGCTATATATTTGTAATTTTTTATTTAATTTTACTTATTCTTGTTAATTATTTATATTTAAATTAGCTTTAAGTACTAAATATCAATAATTAATACATAAAATAAGAATAAAAAATGTGCTGTCTCTATTCACCCCATTCAGAGGGTTAATAGGGACACTTCTCTTGAAATTCATATTTTGGATATAAGTTTAATTTATTCAATTTTACTTTGGGTAATGTAATGCAGAGGGTTTACCGCCGATTTTTTGTAAAAATCATAGATATATCATATATATACTTTTAAAAAAAAGTAATAAGTGAAGCTTAAATGAAACTGACGTTTAAGTCTTTAGCGAAAAAAAGGTTACAACTCTCAAACGTTCAAGAATTTTCCATAGGCTTTTTCTTAATAAATAACAATTAGTCGGGCTTATGCTCGTTCTTAGGGTCATCCTGAGTTCAATTAGATGATAGATTTAGGCTGTAACATAGATTTTCTTTGTGCTACCTAACAAAACTCTATCATACACCTGAACTAAAGGGCCTGAAGACCTAATTGATGGATCAAAAATAATGAAAAGTCTATGGGAGTTAGGAACCGACCGGGGGCCCCGGCCCCGGCCAACCCCGGCCATTTTTAGCGACCCGCCACCGGCACCGGCAAATAATCAGGAAAAAACCGGGGTTTTCTACCGGGTTTCAATAATAAATTTACACTTACTAAATAGTTTGGGTTAAATCAAAACAAAAAAAACAAATATATATTTTTAATTCCACTTACTCCGTTTGTTAATAAATTGAATGCAAATATATAAAACATACCTAAATAGTAATCAATTTTTTTTTGGTATCTACTTGATTTTCAAATTAAAAAAATGAGGCCACAATTATAATTTTCCGAGATTTTTAACAATAATAAATATTCGAAATTTTATATATCAAACGAATTCGGAAAAAGGAAATAATATACATTGTTAAAAATATTAATGTATTTATTATTATTTTAAAGTAAATATCTTCAAAAAAATTAAATAATTTTCCGAATCTCTTTTCAAAATTATTTTTTTTTCAATTGTGAATTTAATATCATTATATCATGATTATATATATATATATAAATATATATATATATATATATATGATTATATATTATATATATATATATATATATATATATTATTTATATATCTATATACTAATATATATAGTATATTTATTATTGTATTTATAATTTATATAGGAGTATATATATATTATATTTTTATTATTTGATTGCTATATATATATATATATAATATAATATATATATATATAGTATATATATAATATATATATATAATTGATATTATATATAATACTATATATATATATTATTATATATATATACTATATATTACTTTAAGGCAGGAAGCCTTGCCATTCTTTTTAGTGTTTGTTGCTTTACTGTCACTTGTTCATTTTATTTACTAAATGTACACAAATTAAAAACATTGTTAAGACACTTTTTTTTAACTGAAATAATATTTTAAAAAGGAACAGTCTAATTTTCGTTCCCGACACCGCGAGACCTCTTCAGACTATAGGGACTGGATTTCTTCTCTTGATCTTTCTCAGTTCAAGTGTGTTTTCAGTTGGTCTGCTATCTTCTTCATGGTGTTGTTGAAATATTTTGATTTTTTCAGATATTCATTTTGTAATAAAATCTATCTTAACTTCACGGGGATGCTTATATTGTAGTTGTTACTATTATAATGCAAAAGGATTCCATGATTAGTGCGATGGTTCATGTGATTGATATTTCTGATCAACTTTATATTGTTGATATTGATAGAGTGGCCTGTGTTAGGCCTATGACTTGTTAAAGCTGATTTTATGCTGTCCTTGTGCAGGTCATCTGTTTGTTGATTTTTTCTTCTTTTTCAAATCTATGGTTCCACCTACATATGTTTTATTGCAAGTATTGGCAGGGGACTGTGATATCACTACAGCTTTGGGGAGATTTTCTTTTCGTTTGGTGGTTTGAGAATGTTTTTTTAAAGGTGATGTTATTTGATGGATGAGGGTAATATTTTTTGGTAAATTTGTTTAAAAAACGCTAATATAGGTCGTAATGAGGAATTTGTAAAAAGGAGGTGTTGCTACTTTTCGGGAAACTTAAAGGTGCTATAGTACTGGTCTGTTTTTGCTTTGTTAAAGTGCTTTTGTGAATGAAACTCAGGATAGTAAAGGTGATTTGAAAGTATTTGATGTTATTTGTTTCTTGTGCTAGAAGAGGGGGATGGCATTATACGGAAAGCACGGAGAAATAGAGATGACAGAAAATAATTTTTGTGTTTGGGGAATGATAGAGTAGCCAGTTTATATAGTTTGGTGTGAATGTCGAATGTCGGTTATATATAGGAAATTGCAAGTGATTGTTATTGCATGTGATTAAGGGATCGAGGAAGGGATTAGAGTTGTTGGAAGGCATTTCTATCGCTGATAACTGAACTGAAGGCATGATAGAGTTAATATAGTTTACGACATCAATTAGGGTTGGTGTTGTGAGGGAGGGAGACAAACAAATGTCATCTAAATATTCTAAATCCATAAACTTAATTTGTTTAATGTGAAAGGGTGCGGGTAGAATTTGATAGAAATTTCTGTAGTTCATATATATGTTGTTTACTGAGTATGGGAGACTAGTGGGGAATCAACATACTCAGGCCGAAAGTTTGTTTGTAATATTTTGCCATTAAAATGCCAGGTATGTTGGTAATGAGAGATTAATGAGATGTTGTTTTAATATATTGAAAACGAGAAGGCAATCTATATTACATACATACCTTTCTTTCTTTTAATGGCCTGAGTCATGGATCCACTGTCCTCCCATACTCAGTAACGATTATGATATTGGAACTAACAGAATTGTTATCATAGTCTTTCACCCCACCCTTTATTAGGACATGATAGTTCTATGGATTCAGAATATGTAGAATGACAGTTTTCGTTTGTCTCCCTCCCTCCACAAACCAACCTAATTGATGTCTCTACGAACTATATGACTCTATTGCATCTTCAGTTCGTAAACGATAAAAATGCCTGTTCACATCAACTCTATCCCCGTTTATCCTCCGATACCTTAATCACATGGAATATCAATTACTTGCAATTTACTATATATTGAAAACCAACATTCGCACCAAAATCTATATACATTGGCTATCTAAATCATTCCCAAACACAAAACTAGCTGTTCTGTCATCTCTATTTCACCGTGCTTTTCGTATATGCTCTCACCCTCTTCTTAGCACTAGAAACTAAATACATCCACAATACTTTCAAATCACTTTACCTATCCTGAGTTTTTTCATCACAAAAGCATTTACAAGAGCAAAAAAGAGGTACTATAGCACTTTCCTCCCGAAAACTAGCAACACCTTCCTATTTACCAATTCCTCAACTTTACCATTATATCTCGTCTAAAAGCATAATATTACCAAAAAAATATTTACGCTCATTCCCATCAAATAACATCACCTTAAAAAACATTCTGAAACCCCCAAAACGAAAAGAAAATTCCCCCAAAGCTGTATATATCACATTCCCTGCAATACTTGCAAAAAAACATATATAGGTGAAGACCACTAGATTTACAAAGAACGAAAAAAATCAAACATACAGTGACACTGCACAGGACAGCAATAAAATCTCAGCTTTAAGCAAGTCATAAGGCGTAACACTCAGGCCACTCTATCAAATAAATCAACAATCATAGCAAGATGGATCAGCATAATATTAATCACACGAACCATCGCAAAAATCGGGATCCTTTTGCATTTATAATATAACAACTACAATAAGCATCCCGGTGAAGTTAAGATAGATTTCATACAAAATGAATTATCTGAAAACACAAAATATTTCAAAACAACACAATGAAGAAAATTAAGCAGACCAACTGAAACACACTTGGACTGATGAAGATCAAGAAAGATAATCGCAGTCCCTTAGCCTGAAATAGGTCTCGCGCGGTGTCGTCGGGAACGCAAAATTAGCTTTCCTTTTAAGATTTGGTATTTCATTAAAAAAATAGTGTCTTTAACAATGTTTTTAATTTGTGTCCATTTTAAGGTAATAAAATGAAATAAAAAGAAAATACTAAAAGAGAATCCAAGGGCTTCCTCTCTAGAGTAAATATATACTTGCAAGTGCTCTTAAATAATTATATCTATATATATATATATATATATAGCTATAGTTATATTATATATATTATATATATACTATATATTAATTATTATAGTATATATATATATATAAGATTATATATATATATACTATAATATATATATATATATATATATCATATATATATATTATATATATATATATATATATATATAATTTACATACAACTATCTTCTAGAAAATCAATCTATTTTCTAAATAATTTCTTTCGGAAATATGTTATTTAAAATTGAATTAATTAAACTGTATTCCTTTTTTATAATTTAATTATTATTAATTGAAATTATACTTTAATTTTCATCTAAAAGATTTAAGACTTTCGTGTTTTTGCCCTTTACATTTTCTAATTTTAGCTAGCCCCGGCCCGGGCCCGGCTAAATTAGAGCAACCCGGCCCGGCCTCCGGCAAATTATCAAAAATGAAAAGTTAATGGGAGTTTTAACAGCTTTGAGAGGCTGTAACTTTCCTTTCCTAAAGAGAGCGACATTTTTCGTTTTCATTACTCTCATTTATTATTTTTTTTTACAGTATATCATCCTGATTTTTTTATAAAAAAATTACGGGTGACACCTCCTCTGCACTATTGTTACTTAATATAGGTAACTTATTATATTTACATTAGCTATACGTAATAAAAATGTCCAATAATAATACATAAAAATACAGAATAACATTGGTGTCCCTATTTACCCATGGGAAGTGAATAGGTTCAAGGTTTAGGCCCGTGATCTTAACCACAATGTACTGCTTCAAACAAAGATTTCACTTGCCAGTTTATAAGCTAACATCTCAACTGTATACCTACACAAAAATAAATTTACAAAATACTGCTTTTAATTTTCTTTCTCAAAAAAAACAATCCTACGGAAGTTGATTTTAATTTTAAGGACAATTTCTTCCCCTAATACATTATAAATTTTTTAAAAATATAAAAACTCAGATCAAAGATAATCAAACATAAAACTTGTAGTACTATCGCGTGGCTATTAAATGAGCCAAAAAAAAGTAAAAATAAAGTTTGTTTTTTTTCTTTTGAATATTTAACGTTCCCCATTCACCCACGAATTTTTTATTGTCGCCAACTCACAGGGTTGGCCAGATATTTTATGTACTTTCCCGCCCGATTTCAAAAAAAATAGTATAATTATGGGTAATTTTTAACCAATCTGTGCATAATTATGGCCTAATTTTTCTAACCACATCTTTGGCTAAAAGTACTAAGCGTCGGGCCGGGTGACCAGGTCCGCCTCCTTTAGGAGGGGTGATTCGTCCACTCTATAAATCTAAAATATAAAAAAATGAAGAATTTAGTCTAGTGAGGTTCAGACGAAGGAGTTGGTCACATTTCAACTGCTTATCTTGCTTCAGTGTTTTACAGCAGGAAAAATTAGAATAATAGTTCTGGAAACTAATACGTTCTTTGTATGCATTGTAACAAATAAGACTTACAGAATTTGAATTTGACGTAAAAAGATATTAAACGTTTATTAGACCATTTTGATCCATCCAGGTAAAGCTGCAGGGCCTGATGGGATATTGGTAGAATTCTGAAAGAGGTAGTACCAGCATTGCAAAGCGCAACTGTATTTGATTTTTTAAGCGATCTATAACATTTGGTGAGGCTACCGATGACTGGAAAACAGCATATGTGTTTTTAGACATTTATAGGAAAGGTAGTAAGGAAGAGTTGGGAAATTATAGGCCACGTTAGCTTAACATCTCTGGTTGTAAAGGTTCTGGAAACAGGTGTATGCAACAGGTCATTAGAGAAATACTTAGCAAGATAACAAGCGTTATTTTATGCCTCCCAGCAACGGTTTCAGAAGGGTAGGTCAAGGTGTCAGACAACTTTTACGATATTTATGTGGAATACATGTACTGACCTGCATTGACAGGGAAGATCCAGTTGGATATTGTATATTTTTACGACTCTTAGTAAAGCTTTTGAACTAAGGTTTCCCACTGCTAAGGCTGATGAAAAAGCTTATTGCAATGTGGTTATAGTGCGAGTGGTAACATGGTTGGATTAAAAGAGTGGTTGCGAAATAGAAAACAGTGTGTACAACTAAATGGGAATTAATCATCATGGGAAATAGTGAAGAGTGGTGTCCCACAGGTTTCAGTGCTGGGCCACTATTGTTCCTCAATATATAAAAGAATTCAGACAGGGCACTTAAATGAAGGTTTCTAAGTTGCAGATGATACTAAAGTGGCCACTCAGTTTGGAATAGTAAAGGATGCATAATAGATTCAAAATGATCTTGATAAACTTCTTGGGTGGGCAGAATAAGTGGGCAAATGAATTTTACGATCAGTAAACAAAACAGTTAAGGTTCTTCACCTCAAGGTTACTCAAATAAAAGTTTTTTAAACTACGATATGAATGGGGATTCGCTTGAGTTGTGGACCAAGAGAAAGATTTTGGTGTGATTATAAGCAGTAAGTTGAAAGTAGCTAATCATGTTTGGAAGCTAGACATATAAAGCTAATTAAGATGCTCGCCGGCATCAATAAATCGCAATGTCTGTTTACAAGCAGCAAAGGAACGTAAATAAGTAAAATTCTGTATAATAGCTATGTTAGGGCCAGTAATCGAGAACGTATTGTGCACAAGTTTGGGCCCCCTTATTTAAAGAAAGACTCTTTAGATATGCTAGAGAGAATGCCAAGAGTAGAGCCAAGCAATGAATGAGTTCTGGTTGTGAGGTAAGTGCTAGTGAGGACATGCTGAAGAAATAAGATATATTTTTTGTAGAAAGGCGATTTCTCAGAGGGCACATGATACTACAGAATATTTACTTTACATCTATTGATAATACAGAGACCAAAGTAAATTTTTTTCATAGTAGAAAAGCGACAAGGCTGACCAGGGGGCATAAATAAGAAAATTAAACAGACAAGCATGCATCTTGAATATGAACAGCATGCCATTCAAGTAATAGGGTTTGTTACAATTTTGCGAATGGTCTGCCAGAGGAGGTTGTTGAGTGTGACTGGATTGCAACATTTAAGAAAGGGCTTAGATTGTTTATGGCATGGTTCGGTATCATTATAATTACTTGAATGAAGCCAAATTAGCGGTTTTTTGGTTATAAGTAGTTTTAACTTAATGTAGTGAGGAATGTGAAGAAAATAACTTAGTTATATCGCAATGATGGAGTGTTTACGGGTACCATATTGAGGGGGGGAAGGATTGATTAGCTATAGACGTACAGCACCAACCACCTGAAAGTTTGATGAAATCAAAATTTTATCAAAATTTTCAAATAAAAACGATGAAAAATGAGTAAGAAATAAAAATTTGGTACTCTAGTAGACTCAGACCTTCCCCCCACGAAAAAATCCATTTAGTTCCCCCAACAAAATCTATTCAGCCCCCACCACGAGTACCTTAGTACTTACTTATAAGAAAGTTATTATCGAAGATCTGGAAAATTATAATAAGCCTGTAAATTTAACATCTCTGGTTGTAAAAGCTTTGGAAAAGTTACTACTAAAACCTCATATAAAGAATCATTTTCATGATAACAAGACACTGTAGTGCACCCAGTTCCCCCAATCCGCCCACCGATAATTGGTATCTCTTTAAAAGACAGATAAATTGCTTCACAGCTTGTGATGGACTATAAAGCAACATCTGACATGTTTGAAGTGATATAGAATTAACATCAATCCTTAGATATTCTTTGCTAAGGTCACCGTTAATAGGGCTTTGCCCGTGAGTGGTGGTGACAACTGTAAAAAAAATGATAAATTTACAATTGCAAATCATTTGTTCTACTTACATGCACAGTGGTCACCACCTTCATTTTCACCAGAAGGAACTATGTTGAGGAACGAAAAGGTTTGGATCGGTGAGGTCCGAAAACAATTTCAGCTTCCTGGTGCGGGGCTGCGCGGTGCGAAAAGATGAAAAGATGACGGGTGATGCAGTATGGTGTATTGCGATAAAATACAGTACTCGGTCAACCATAATAAGCTGTAGCCAATATATTCTTCGTAC